>CAJNDT010005235.1:0-259713 GCA_905221615.1 Symbiodinium sp. CCMP2592 | reverse complement strand
TCTGCAACTATGTGATCAGAAAAAGCAGGTCTGACTCACGGATTCTAACTTGAAACGCTACCACTGAAGAACCAGGCCCGCGGCTTGGGCACATGGCAGAGCGGCATGGCCTGCACACAAGATTCGGGCAGTAAGAATCTGTCAGAGTCGGTGTTTTCAATGAATGAGTTCTCTCAGTTCAGACTTCGACTATGATCTGTATCGCATGCTGCGATCGCTGGAACATGTCCTGCGCACTCCAACAAAGCCCTGGCCCTTAGACCAACTAGCTCGGACAGCAAGTTGCGAAAAGCAGAGAACGGCTGTCTGATTTGAAGCGCAGTGTCAAACTGAAGGCAGCCGGCACGCACCTCTGTTGAACCTTGTCCGGGTGCGACCTGATTGTGCATTCGTTGCATGTCTGCCAAAAGAAAAGCATGATGCCGACTGATTACAGTGCCCTGACCACTGCAGCGTTGCGGGCGCATTTTATTCCATGGGACGACTCCAGGCAGGAGCTGCCAGGGATGATCCGACTGTCGACTGTGCTGGGACAGTCTGTGGTTCCGACGAGGACAAAATTGGCTGGGTTGCTGCCAAGTCGTCGCTTAATTATTCATTGTTCTATGATGGCAATGGCCAAGATCTGCTGAATGAAAAGTCACTGCTCTCGGAGCTGGAAACTTTTAGCGACTAGGCTTTGCCAGCTACCTCGTCCTCGTCTTCCGACTCCGACTGCAAAGCTTCGTCCTCCTTGCTTTCGCTAGCAAGGATGTCCGCGAAGACTTGGCTCACTGTTTCAGCGAGCGACGACTCGTAGAGTGAGGAGCCATGCGTGGTGATGACGACTAGGGAGGCTCGGTCTGTGACATTGGCCAGGAACGACTGGTGAGCGGCATCGTGCGCGAAGCCGATGTAGTGAACCTGAGCTGGAACTGACTTCATTACTGCGAAAACGTTATTATTATTGATAAATCAGTTAATATGCCGGCGGAAGGCGTTCGACTGGCCCTTGGACGACATACAAGCGCAAGCCAACGAAGCGGATCCCGGGCTCATGTCGACTACGCTGGTGACCTGCAAGTCGACCAAGAACTGCCTGATCAGGGCTCCGAAATCTGCACATGCAATGCTGGAGCTGCTTAAACTTAAAAGGCCACCTCAACAAACTTTGAAACTCACCACGCCTCCACCATGCGATCGACTTGCTCTCGTGCCAGAACAAGGGAACCCCACTGCGAGACCACTTCTTCGGCGTCGCGACTTCCTTCGCGGCAAAGATGCGCTGCTTGTCCTGCGCATCTATCATCGGCAGCGACGCCGGCCAAGAAACGCCTGTGTACGTCGTGCAGAAGGTCGACCTCGGACTGACTCGGACTCAGGTGTCATGCAAAGTTCAAAACCCTAAAAACCCTATATTTTAAACCAGTTTGTCGACTGCTGCCGCCGAGAGTCTCCTCGCCGGCCCCTGCAAAGGTCTTCCTCTCGCGCACCTGCATTTTGCTACGACTGTTCGAAGACCGTGAGCATGAACCCAATCTCCAGCGGGCGACTCCCAAAGGCCACCTCGCGAGTTCTCATTCGGTAGGGGCGTTTGCCAGAGTAGATGATACTCAGTTCGACTGCGTTGGCACCCATTGTACTCTTGGCGACCTCCTGCTCCAGGTGCTTCCGAGCTTTTCGACTCCGCCCATCGAAAACGACTATAATGTCTCCCGGTTGCGACTGCTTGAGGACCCACTCCAACCTGAGTCATCACCGAAACAGGCACAGCACACAAACTGCTGCAACATATTTTGCCCACAAGCCTGCTCTCGAACTTCATGGCGGTGGGCTTGCCGTCAAAGGGGTCGACCCATGGCTTGGTGTCGGATTCCTGTAGAAGGTCGACTGACAGGACCACGAGGCGATGCGACTTGCCAGCCTCCGTCTTCGTCGAAGCCGTGATACTGGAGGCTACGACTTCAGTCGCCTGGGCCGTGTCGTGAAACACGGCGAATTGGACGACTGTCTTCCGAGCTTTCGATGCCGCCTTCCATGCAGCCTGCCTCTCTTCCTTCCTTTTCTTCTCCTCCGGATCGTCCCCCAAACTGTTCGACTTGGCCAGCGTCCTCAAAGGCGTGGCGGTCGACTCCGACGTCGAAACAACCGTCGTCGCGACCTCAATCGCCCTGAAGAGGTCCTGCGAGGCGACGACTAAGGCAAGTTTCTTCTCCGCCTCCGCCGGTTCCATCAGAACGCTCGGGATCTTGGCGTAGAAGGTCGACAGGACCAGCAAGTCAGCATCGTACTCGCCCTCGTACCTGGTATTGGCGAAGCTGTCAAGACCTATTATTTTACTACGTAGTTATTTGTCGACCATGCAAAAAAACAATACCTATTGCGCCCGAATTCAAGGAGTTTCCCATGGTGGCCAACTGGTTGGAAAGCTTCGACTTGCCCTTGTTGAATTTCTCCAGGGGCGTCTGGACGACTTCATCCTCGCCACTCTTCTCGGCGGTGACGACTGGGAAGTCCTCGTTCCACGCAACGGGCGACTTGAACTTCGACCAAACATCCATCAGTTCCGACTTGCTCTGAGTGTTCTGGACCGAACTGAGGAAGTTCTCGACACAGTCGACAAAGAGCATCCTCGCGGCACACAAGTCCGCGAAGCCGGGCTTGCCGCCTTTCGTCTCCGCGCCCATGTTGTTGGTTTTGAAGAAGTCCGGCTTCACCTGATTGCGAATCAGGCCGACTAGCGAGCTCTCCATGCAATACTCGAAGAAGGTCGACTCCATCCTCTCCGCCGCCGGATACCTCTGTAGGCAGTAGACGATTCTCAACAGCTTGGAGTACTCTTCCAAGAATATTTTGGAAGAGTATCGCAGCGACATCGACTGGAGGATGGCGCGCGACTTCTCGGTGAGCACGCCCTTGATCTTGATCCTAGCAGGGTCGTCGCTTACATCGAAGCAAACCCGGACTACACACAGGAGTGGCTAAGGCTAGCCAAGGAACACAGCCGTCATGACCGAGGTGGTCACCGGCTTCAAGTCGAAGAGGATCGCCTGGCTCTGCGCGAACTTGACATGCTGCGCCACCACGGTCGCGCCCACCTCCTTGGAGAGGAACTCGTACCGGACCAGCCAACTGAGGAGCGACTCCCCATTGGCCTGGGCGGACAACTTATGGTTGCCCGACAAGTTCATCGCCTGCTTGTACCCGTCCGCCTCCGACTCCAAACGCCGCAGATGGAGCGTTACGCTCAAGCCCGCTTTCAGCAGCGCTTTCGTTCGCGGCCCGTCCTTCGCCTTCAAAGCGCGGGCGACTGCTAAGTACCAGGCGTTCACCGTGGTCATCCCGTTCAGGATCGGGTAGCGGGCGACTTTCAAAAGCTTCTCCAGCGACCCGGCCGACTCCTCCATCGACTTGGAAACCCACAGGTGGATCGTCGTCGGGAAGAGGAACTGACCATGAACCTTGGCCGACTCGCCAAAGAGCTTCGACTCAAAGTCCTCCATGCTTTCCCAGCTTACTGCATCGAAAAAGAACTTGGACGACTCCTGTCCCATCGCACACCAAAAGATGCTGGCACCTGCTTCGTACATCTTGTTCTGATGGAGCGACAGGAGCGCATGCTCGTCCTCCCACATCTCCTTGTAGCTGGCGGCCGACTTGGAGTCTATCCGCAAAGGCTTGATCGACTCCAGGGTGTCCACCATGCTGAGTTGCAAATCGGAGTCGTCCTTGTAGGTCCGGACGAAGTCGAGGAGGTGCCACTGCACCTAAGTGCGTGCCCAGACACACCCCCCCCAAGGCTACAGGGCATACGACTCACATGTGACTTATTCTGCAAGCCGGAATACCCAGGAGACTACTTTGCTCATCGTCTCGCGACTGTCCTCGAAGGGCTCGGGTTCCCTCCAGTCCCACGTTGGAGCTGCAGCGGCCGACACAGGCCCAGCGAGTCGGGCGCTTTTGGCAGGCACAGCAACAAGTGCTGCCTCTGGCGCAGACTTTTCATGCTTCCTCTTGGGACCGCCAGCTGCCATGTCCACCGCACCGCACAGTAGGCGCTCCGACTCTGCGACTACTTCTTCGACTCGAAACGACTACTGAGAAGCTTGCATCACACTCACTTTCTTTCAAACAGACCAGGACAGCAACGTGCGGGGCTGCCACTCTGCAGGTGAGCATATGAACAGATTAAGTTCCACACTTGCTCGCGGCAAGGCCCCTGGTCCCGCAACGGACGACTTCGAAGCAAACCTGGCCGGGGTGAGGTCTATTGGCATCCTTCCAAAAGAATTCGAATAGACCCATTTTTTATGTAGAAAATGGGTCTAATGATATTCTGTTGCAAGGATGCCATTTGACTCCGAATAGCTGGCCTGCTTTGCACGTCAAATCACACTCGTCCTATCGGATGCCATTAGACCCATTTTCCACATAAAAAACCGGTCTAATGAAACCCCTCCGGTTTATGTCCCTGTCGGACTGGTGATCCTGCACTGCAGCATGAGTGCCCGGCCTTGTGCGTTGTGATCACGGATACAGGGACCATGCCTGGCAAATTTAAGCATAACAGAAGCCAGCCACTAAGAGCGATGAGATTGAACTCTCAGTGAATCTCAGCACTCTGCGAGGACGACTGAGCGACTTGTTGAGAAGGAGGCGGCCCCAAGACGGCCACGTCGCCGGTGTTGATGTACTTCGTGATGTTCCCACCGGGAACTGCCTGGAGGCAGATCCACTCGTTCCTGCACACAGGGAGCGATTTCCAGGAACTGGGCTCCGGCCATCGGTCCTGCTTCCGGCTTTGCTGCGAAGACGACCTCGGAGAAGCTAAAAGACTCAGAGGCTCAATGGTGGGAGGCTGCATCGCTAGACCGTCAAAGCATGCAGTGTTGGGCCAGGATTATTTTCTCCCCGCTGCCTTTCGACTCTGCCACATGAAACATGAAACAGACTCGACTGAGTCTCCGTTGCTTGAAGCTCCCATTGCAAGCATGTGCGACTACCGTCATCCCAGTCAGGATCAAACTTGCCGACTCGGAAAATAGACGTGTGAAGCTCTTGCTTTGGGATCAAAATAAACATGTTTCTGGGCAAAGTGGAAGGATGTTACAGTTTCTCCATTCAGCCGCTCGACTCCTGTACCCGAGATGCAAAGGTGTCTACTGTCGTGTACACTACGACTCGCTTGTGCAGGCCCCTTTGTCGCGGACCCAGCAGCAGTAGCAGTTGCTCAATCGTGCGATGCACGCAATGACTCAGTTATCAAATATTGGTAATTATTACAATTAAGGACTTGAATGCTGCCAGTGCAGACATCGACTTTTAGGAGTCTTGCACTGCCGCTGACTCACTTAGGAGGCGACTCTGATACTCCAAGCCCTTCAGCTCTTCCGCGGCGATGTAGCGAAGGTCAGGGGGCAGCAGCAGCGGATCGTCGTCCAGCGACTGCACCTGAGTCTGAGAATTGGAGTGAGTGCAGCTCTTGGCACCTCACCTCTTTGGCCAGGGCGCGATTTTGTTCGCGACCGCCAAGTCTCGACAAGTTCTCGTTGGCGAGCTGAAATTTTGTCTTGCCACTATACCGGTACCTGATACTCACTCGTCTCGGCGTCTTCCAATGGAAGTCCGATCTGAAGTTGGACGACTGCCGTATCTGCCTTAATCAGCGGCATTGGAAACTTCACTAACACAGAATGCGAGACGGCACCCAAAGCTGAACTGCAGCCAGCCATCATTTTCAGAGCATCCTGGGCGTCGTCGTCGACTTTGCGCCTCTTCTTTGGGCTTGGCCTGGGCTAGAAACTAATAAAGCAACTCCGTCCAATTTGCTAAGCACGAGCAGTGATGAAGGCTATATAATCCATTTGACCAGATTCGTTGATACTGCTTCGGCATCATGGTCCTGGACGACTATCTGGTGCTTCTCGTCCCTGCACGTGCCGTCCTGTAGAATCGCAAGAAGTGACTTGCAAGGTGATAACACCCGTAAAAATCCTTCGCCTCAATGGCTTCGACTGCAGCCGACTCAGCTTCAGCTGTCGCCGCTCGTCGCTGGAAAAAAGAACACTGCTGCAGCAACACCTTGGATGCGACTGACCAGTGACCAGTGCCTTTTACCAGAGTCCAACCTGGTCGGAAATGCAGTCGGGCGGCTGTCAAGCGCTGCACAGCGGGGTGCCGTTGTGCAGCGGATCGTTCGGCTAGGCCTTGATGGCAAGATTTACAAAGCAACTGCTCTACGAAGACACAGATGGCCCTTGCAGTCACGGAACGTCTGTGGTACGTGAGCAAGCGACTGATCGACTTCGCCTGCTCGCGGAGAGTGCTGTCCAGGATCTTGACCTCAATTCTATCCATGTCACGGACTGACCTTAAGGCAGAATGATGAGACACGTTTATTTAACTGCGGTCGAATCACACCAGCAGCATGGGCGACTCGATCGAGGACATACTCTATGCAGTCCACACGCTTCAGTCTGACCAGGCCGCCCCTCGTCCGACTTTCGTTCCAAGACGGACAAGAAACGAAATGCTGCAGCACCTGCACATTCCGGATCAAAGATGCTTCCTTGCTGGCCGTGGGTGGGACCAGGAATGATTTGGACTTTTTCAGGCTGTTGATGACCTCCTCGTCATTCTTCATGGCCTGGGCAGGGGATAAACCCAAATCGCCGAAACCTGGAACCTGGAAAGCGACTGCACTGCATCCTCCGCCGAGCCGCCAGGCCTCGATCCACTCCCGCTGTTTGGCTTTCATGTCGACTTGCGACATGGCCCAAAGCTGCAACACCCCACGAAAAAGGGTCGAACCTGGACAAGTCTACTAAAGAGGGTCGACTTGGGCTCCAGGACAGAAGGTCGACCGAGGTCGCCGATTGCAACTCTCTGCCAGCTTGAGAGCGACTGCATCGCACAAACCGGGAGCATGTCATGAATCCGAACAGTCCAGTCTACGCTGACGATCCCATATCAAAGCCATCACGACGGTCACAAGTGAAGTGTGCCACGGCTGATTTTACGACTCATATCGACCGCCGACTGTCTGCTCACGGCTATGTTGCCGACATGCGGTCGTGTTGTGCATCGACTAGGCAGGTTCAAAATGTCAGTGCTGCGTGGCCGACGACTGAAGGTCTGGAAACGACTGGTGAATCAATCGTCTTTTGAGTTGCCACGAAAAGCAATGCATACAATTAGAGTCAAGAAGTATGTCACTGCAGACATAATTCAGTGTTCGACTCACAGCAGCACCGGAACCACTACTCTAGCAGCCGTGTCGACTGAATCAAGTTGGCTCCATGACTACTTCTAGCAGCTGTGTCGACTGCAACAGGTTGGCCGGGCGACTTCTAGCAGCTGTGTCGACTGCAACTTAGCATAGGTTGCCTCGACTACTTCACCGCAGGCACAAACTGCTGCAGCGACTTCACTGCTCCTTCCCCGGCGCCGCCGGCACGATCTCCTCCAGCGACTTCACCTTGTCCAGCACCTCCCTGATCGACTTGGTGTGCTGATAGGAGTCCTCCAGCGCCGACTCCATCTCTTTCCGCTTGCTGCTGAGGAGCTCCCGGAAGCTGAGCGACTGCTGCTTCATGAACTCCAGCTTGGCCTGGCCGCCTGTCAGGCCGCCGAGGAACTTGTCCCTCCCGGCCACATCCCTGAACACCAGCCTCCAGTGGGGAAGCAGGCCGTTCACACTCGTCGCATAGAACTCCTCCTGGTTCAGGAGGTCGACTATGCTCATCTTCAGCATGGCGACTTTGAAGGTCGCCGATCCCTGAGCGAAGAGGTCGACGTCGCCGATGTGCCTCGCCAGAGCGGCGAAGCGGAGCTCCGAGAAGGCGACTACCTCCGTGGGGCGACTGGGGAAGTCCTGCTCCGACTTGTCCTTGAAGAGCTTGTTCAACTTCAGATCGTAGGTGGCATCGTCCGACTGGACGACGTAGAGCTGGACAAACCCCGGGGGCGGCGACTCCACGATCTGCCGGACATCCAGCCTGCACCTGTAGAGGTCGACCGACTGGAAGATGCCCGACTGCTTGTAGAGGCCGAGCCCGTTCTTCGAGTCTTGGTCGCTCAGAATGAGCGACTTGTTGAGCAGCAGGCGACTGCCCAGGACGGCTATGTCGCCGTCGTTGATGTACTTCGTGATGTTCCCACTGGGAACTGCCTCCAGGCAGATCCACTCGTTCATGATCTCCTCCTGCACCCTCGTCGCCTTCTGGGCCGGAAGCTTCGACCCGGACCCGTCAGAGAACGATGCCTTCAAGGTCCTTGCGTTCCGCACCGTCATGGCCTGGGCGGCAATTAGTCTCAAAAATTAAATTAGCAAAGCCACACTGACTGTCACTTCTTGCCGTCCGAGATGCTGTGACTGCCACGACGGGGTCGGAAAACATCTCCGAGGCGGGAATGACGAGCCCGGAGGAGCATCGACTGACGAAGGCGGACCACTGCTTCGTGCTCATCATCAAATAGAAGGCCGCGGACGACGCCATGTCGATGGAAGGGGCGACTGCGGAGGGACGACTGGGCGACTTGTTAAAACAAGAGAGGTCGACTGCAGGAATTCCAATCAAATCACACTTGGCCAACGAACAGTCCGCACTGCAGCAACCCACATGACGCAACTTCTGGAAGGCAAGCTGCCAAGGTCCCCGCCGTCGAGCGACGAGAATCACAGCTGACCGGCAAGTATATAGCCTCAGAGGGAAACAAGACTACGAAGCATGATCCTGGAAGCAAGAGGTGCAGCTCGCGAACCAAGACAGGATTGAAACAACACCAGCCTGGGCCTAGTTTTAAATCCACAAACAAAACCATTGATTAGAAAATTCTCGTCGTACAATTTGCAATGCAAGCTGTGCCCGCCGAAGCTTCCATTACTGCACTCTGTCTCCAGGGCCTGGGCTGTAGGCAGTGGCACCGAGAGCGACTGGAGCCTGCGGAGCAAGCGGGTCTAGGATCACTGTCACCGAAAGCCTCAGATTCTGCTCACTCCAACATGCACAAGATTCTGGCCGTCTCACAATAATTTGATTGGTCTGCTTTGGCTAGCTGAAAGCGAGAAATACTGACTAGTCAGATTTGCAACGTCGATTTGCCGCCCTAGCACTGCAGGCCTCGGCCTCGACCACCGCCTGGACGTGTCCGGGCCTCAGGGTCGTCATGTCAATGTTGATTCATGACACAATACTCAGCAGCCACTGCCCTACATTTCTGACTCCACCCAGCACCTCGACTAGTGTCTGCCAAAAGTACTCAGCGGGACGACTGCAGGAAGGTCGGCTAAGTCAAGGAAGCAAGTTGTGGCAACAAGGTCCGGGCGGTAGCACCAAGGAGAGCAAAACCTGGCCAGCCAACTGTTCGATGATTCGACTGCTCCGATGCAGGCTGCGGCTACCACAAGAGCTCAGTAGACAGTCAACTTCCCAAGAACTACCCTGACAAGTTCAACTCTGTCTGCCCGCTTAATTCGTGGAACTCCAGGGCCAAGGCAATGTGGAAAGACGGCCGGCTGGTGCCTGCCAGACAACGGACAGTATGATTTCACCGCAAGGTATTTATCTAACATGAGCTACACCACCAAAGCATAGGCGCACAGTTCGGCATTTTGACGTCGCCAGCAGGTCAACTGGCTCGACTAAATGGTCGACTGAACTCACGAAAGCTCGACTGGTGCCTCAAGGCAGGATGTGATTGCCACGAGGCGGCTCGACTGAAAAACACAAAATGTGTCAGTCTCAGCAATTAAGTTGGGGCGGTCGCATCAAGGAGAGCAAAAGCAGACGACTGACCTACTCATCTCCTTGTTATCAGTCTTGTTTTGCTTCTTTGGTCAGTCCTCTGACTTCTGGACAATGAATGATGATATGTTTTCTAGTCTGTCACGGCGGCTCTCCTGGAATCGACTAAGCCCTCAGTGAGTCACGAAGGTCGCGGCGACCCACTCTGTTGGCCGACTCAGTCACTGCGTCGGCCATGGCTGGTTGTACCAGCCCTGCCCGTCGCGGCGCCACTCGCCAGTCTGGTCCTGCAGATGTATTAATTATTAATTTAAATATTATTCGGACATGTACTTTAAACGTCGTAGCTGCAGGTATTACAGCCTAAGCAATGAAAAAACAGTGACAGCAATAATACCACGCTTCAAAACTGACACTCAATACAACAAAGACTCCGACCGGTACATGTTCGGCCGGTAGTCGTTTGGAACTGAGTTCCAAAATCCCTGCTCGATTTGGTCGTAGCGGTCCGGCACCCACTGACCCGATCTCGCCCACTGGCCCCACTCGCGCTCGGGCATCGACTGTGACCAGGCAGCCGGCTGTTCTCGCACTTAGTTCAGGGAAGAGAATCTCTTATTATGTGTTCTATTCAAAACTTAAACTTAGGTTTGGTTCGAGGAACCTGAAAGTTCAGCCGAAACCCTAATCTAATAGTAACTTGATCTAACCCTTACATCACAGCCGAGCGACTCAACAACCTGGTCTTTTCTTGCACCCACGTCATGATCCACTGAGAAGTGGAGTTCCATTCTCCACGAGTGCATTTGTCCACAAGTTCGGCTACGTATGCAGCCCCCCGAGGACTGGGGTGAAGTTGGATCCCCAGGACCGCCTGATGCTGATTAAATACAACTAATTTTGTTATTATTATTATTATTAAGTTAAGACTCAGACGAAAGGCAGGACTTACAAGAACAAGGAACAAGGAACGACTGACTGAATGCGACAAAGACACGTTGAACGCGAGGGCGTCTGCCCCCTGCCTCAACAGAACGTCTGCTGCAGCGGGCGACTCATGGAAGAGACGACGGACGACCTGACGGGTGATCTTAGTTTTTGCTCTTGAGAATCTGTCCAGGTCATGAACATGAATTTACTTGGTTTCTCAGGTAAGAAACATATGATTTAATACCTTCACTGTGTTGTACTGCGCATTGTTGGTACTAATTTAACGTTGGTAGTAATTTAACTATTATTTTTTATGATTCTGCATTATTTTTTTCACCGGCCTCGATTCGCGGAACCTGCCACTGCTGGAGCGGAGCGAGGTAGCCCTTGGCCGTGGCCTTCGGCTGGTTCGGGTCAGCATGGCCAACGCCGTCTGCACTTGCTGCGACTGGCTGCTGCTGTTGTGCTTTTGCAGGGGGCGGGCTCAGGTTGGTCGTCCAAGCAGGAGGATCCGCCGGGTTGTCGACTGGCGGCCGCGGCGGCGGCTCCTTGGTGGGGGGTTGCTTCGGGTCGGCCGGGTTGGTTGCCTTTGCTTTGGGGTCGGCCTTTGCTTTGGGGTCGGCCTTTGCTTTGGGGGTCGGCCTTTGCCTTGGGGTCGGCCTTTGCCTTTGGGTTGACGACTGGACCGGGGCCGGCTGCCTTTGCGACTGGTGTGTTCGGGTCGACTGGGGCTCGCTGCGGGCCGACCGCCTTTGGCTGGGCTGTGTTGTCTTGCCCGGGTGGATTGGTTGGATTGTCGACTGGGCCGGCTGCCTGTGGGTTGGTTGGAGCCCTTGGGTCGACTGGTGGAGCTCCGGGTTGCGACTGAGCTGGAGCTGTCGACTGGGCAGGGGCATCGGGCCACTGCAGGGCTTCGCGACTGGCATCCCGCTGCTCACGACGCGCGGAACCTCGCGGAGCCACTGGTCCTGCTCGGCTCTCTCGGCGATGCCGTGGACGCCCCACAGCGCCCTGTCGCCACACGGTCCCGGAAAGAAGGGCGGCCAACTTGGGTCCTTCTTGTTCACTGGCGGCTCATCCGACTCGTGCTCGCTCAGCGACGACTCGCCCTCCATGTCCGTGGGCCTCCTCGGGAAAGGGGCCTCGCCCCTTTGCGCCCTGAACGACCAGCAGAACCGCATCCTTTGGGGTCTCGCTGCCTGGACTGTCGACTGAGCTCCTCCCGCTCTGCCTCCAGGCTCAACGCCTCCGGGCGGGACGACTCCCCCGCTGCCACGGCCCACTCCTCTGCTGGCCTTGTCGACTCCTCTGCGGCCCTTGTCGACTCCACTCTCGCCACGGTCAACTCCTCTGTTGCCAGCATCGACTCCGCTCTCTCTGGAACGGTCGACTCCTCTGCTTGCCTTGTCGACTCCGCTCTCTCTGGAACGGTCGACTCCTCTGCTGGCCTTGTCGACTCCGCTCTCTCTGGAACGGTCAACTGTGCCCTGGCCCTTGCTGGCACCCACTCCTCCATTTCTGCCGGCATGTCCCATGGAGGAGGAGGAGCTGCCGCTGCTGTTGCTGCTTCTTCCTCGTCCACGAAGTTCTCTGCAGCATTTTCCAGGCGCTTCGCGGACACATACTTGCAAGCCTCACTAAACGGCGGCTGGGTGCTCACAGCACGTGCCTCGGCCACAGTCTGCTCAGCCTCTTTGCGGATCTCCTCCCTTGAAAGGGTTGCCGACTGGCCGTGTCCTGGACGACTGGCTCCTCAGGCTTGGTCTCCTGCTCGGTGTCCCGCACGACTGGCTCTGAGGCTTCGTCTCCTGCCAGGTGTCCTGCACGACTGGCTCCTGAGGCTTCGTCTCCTCCCAGGTGTCCTGCACGACTGGCTCCTGAGGCTCTGTCTCCTGCTTGGTGTGCTGGACGACTGTCTCCTCAGGCTCCGCCTGCTGCTTGCTGTCCTGCACAACTGGCTGCTGAGGCTCTGTCTCCTGCTTGGTGTGCTGGACGACTGTCTCCTCAGGCTGCTTGGTGTGCTGGACGACTGGAGCCTGCCGGGACGACTGGCTTCTTGCCCCCTCAGTCTCCGCGGCATCCGGGACGTCTGGCTCCTCACTCTTCTTCGACTCCTTGCCGTCCGGTGCGACTGGAGTCAATTCCTTGCCAGCCGACTTGACTGGCTCATTCTTGGCCTCAGTCTTCTCCGACTCCTTGCCGATCGGGACGACTGGGTCCTCACTCTTCTTCTTGGACTCCACGTCGTCCGCGACTGGAGTCAATTCCTTGGCAGACGAGTCGACTGGCTTCTCAGTCTCCTCCTTGCTCGACTCCTCGGCATCGTCCACTGGGGAATCCATCCCCGCCAGCATTTTTGTGAACGCACCCTTCCTCTGCGCCACTGGTGGTGGTGGAGGCGGAGGAGGTGGTGGACTGCTTGGAGGTGGCGGAGGCGGTGGAGGAGGAGGCGGCGACTCGTCTCTCTCCTGCAGCATATGGTTTTATTGTGTAAAATTAAAACAACATCTGTATTAAATCAAACTAAATAAACTAAAATCTTCGACTGCTGGTGGATCCGCTCCGAAACTGCGGTCCTGCAGCTCGGCGACTGCTCCTCCGTCATCCTCCAGCCTGGCCGCGGACGGCGCCGACGATGACGATGCTGCTGCCATTGCGGAGTCAGAACGACTGACGAAGCTGACTCACGCACACAATGTTGCTCGACCACTGAAATTGCATAATTTAGAAATCTGGACCTGTGACTCTGTGACTCTACGACGACTATACATTGAATCGACTGCGGCACGTATGGCAACGTCGCTCAATCAATGGCAACCGTGCTGGCTGCATTTCTAACAAACGTCATGCCGAAACTGTCGGATGCACATGCACTGCTGGACGAAAGCATCCGCTGCCTTCCCGTGGACAGTCGACTGGCAGCATGCTCTCCAACGCCGTCCACCTGGCCGACACACACGACTCTCAGTTCTGCTAGGGTAAAACGATCTCAGACGACTGCCTGCTCTTGTAGAAAGCACGACGATCATCATGGCCTGTTAAACAAGCACACAGCGTTTGAAAACCACGTTCTTCCCGCCGCGCCGCTAAACCCTATTCGACTCGCGGCGCTCGAAAACCACATTCAAAGCGCTATTTAATACATTTGTAAGAATCGACGTACGACTTAACACTCTGACTGAGTTTCTGGCCACTCGACTGAAAAGCCATCGACGACACCAGAGGCTCCTGGAGCAGCAAAGCTTTTTTCAAAGACTGTGTTAAGGTGAGGTTTGCAGCTTTACATGCGACGAGGCTTATGATGATTCTGTTATACAGGGAAGTCGCAGGGCTAAGAGGGATGACAAATCAAACTACTAGTCTTACAATTCCTTGAGCTGTCTGGGTCAGTTTGGCATCTGGGGTTGTGATCTTCGGCTACCTCAACTCTTTTTTCTGTCGTGCGACGACGATTCCGACTGCTGTACAAGTGTCTGTCGCCCTCAGGCGGTCAATGACAAGACGACTGAAGCCGCCGAATCCACTGGAAAACTATCTGCCCTCTTTTGCTGCGATGAAGTCAACTGATTATTTATTTCATCATATAACTGAACCACTACCGGCGGACCTCAGATCGACGTGCGACTTGTCGCACTGACAACAAAGGTCAACTTCGACTGGAGCCACCGGGTCCACTGTCGCAGGAAGAAGTCTCTGACTGATTATATAATCAGAGCCTAGACTCGACTCACATGTAGACGACTTGTCGGCTACCGGTGACGTCCCCTAGATTTTGACACATTTTTGGCGCCCTTCTTATTCTTGTCAGCCTTCTTGTCGACTGCCGGACGCCCTTGCTTCTTCTTCTTCTTCTGCACCGGCGACTTCGAAGAGGACGACGAGGACGACTCCTCCGACTCGCTTTTCAACTCCCTGAGGATGCGTTCGGCAGCGCCCTTGGCGTTTTTCTTGGCCGACTGTGAGCCGCTGGACGAAGCAAAGGCGACCTGTAGCTTTTGATCGCCCAAAAAAATCAGTCAGGTTAGCATACTATACTGAAGAAGGCACCGGCACAAATCTTCACTACACTCTACTTCTCTACTTATATTAGTATTATTAATAGTGAGCCAAAGCTTCTTTAGCGGCGTCGAGAATGGCATTCGCTTGGATCATCTTCGTTTTGGCCATCTCCGACTGTTGCTCTGCCTGCAAAAGAGGCTAGTTTTTACAACTTGTTTCATTAATATTACACTCTCTTCACCCCCCTCAGCTTTTAAAGGATGTTTGTCTGTAATTACACAGCTAGACAATACACAGAATCAATTTAATCGTTCAAAACTACTCACAACACAACCACACAACTGGTCAAATAATGTGTGATTACTAAAGCTGCCTTGGCCGTCTTCACATCCGTCGCCGGGCTTCGTTTCCATTGCTCGACTCGACGTTCTTCTGTTTCTCTCCGGTCACGAACCGTGTCGTTCCTCAGATTATCAGACTCCCCAATCAATGCCAAACCACGAAAGCAATCGGAAATCAAAAAGCTCATTGCCGAATCGAGTGTCACCATCGCCTGAGCACAGCTGATCAGGCCGGCCACCTAAGTGTCTCAGTCGTAATGTTGTCTGATGGCACGTGGCAACCGCAAACATCATGATTTGACTGCCGCCCAAGCTGCTGCCTGATCCATTTGGGGCATGGCTTGACCCGCCGACCTGGAGCCAATCGGCACTAGCAGACAATCGCAAAAAAGGAGCCGGCCGTCCAAGCCAAGTGGCACCACCAGAGGTTGACCGACTTGTGCCCCCCAAACTGGCAACTGCCTTAGAATTGCCGTGGCGAATCTACCAGCAACAAACACAGACTCAGCTTCAGAAGCACATGCACATCCTGGACAAAACGTTTCTCCGAGGTGCGGTGGCGGTGTGAACGGCTGGGCCGGACCGGGCCTCGGCTCGAAGGGCGACTGCTTGGGCGTCGCCTTTGCTGGCTGGCCAGCCGACTTGGGTGGAGTTGGGTTGGCGACTCCAGCAGGGCCAGGCGACTTGGGAGCAGTCGACTTGGATGGAGGAGCGCCAGATGAATGCGAGCTGGCTTGCATCGGCAAGGGCTGGGCTTGTTGTGGCGGCCGACTGGATTCAGGAGGGCCAAATGACTTCGGCTGCCCTTGCGGTTGGGTCAGCAAGGGCTGGGCTTGTGGCGGCCGACTGGATTCAGGAGGGCCAAACGACTTCGGCTGCCCTTGGGGTTGGGTCAGCAAGGGCTGGGGTTGTGGCGGCCGACTGGGTTCAGGAGGGTGAAACGACTTCGGCTGTCCTTGGGGTTGGGTCAGCAAGGGCTGCGGTTGCGGCGGCCGACTGGATTCAGGAGGGCCAAATGACTTCGGCTGCCCTTTAGGTTGGGTCGGCAAGAGCTGGGGCTGCGGCGGCCGACTGGATTCAGGAGGGCCAAATGACTTCGGCTGCCCTTTAGGTTGGGTCGGCAAGGGTTGGGGTTGCGGCGGCCGACTCTGTTGCAACGGCTGGGGTTGGGGGTCGCTGGGCTGCGACTGCCAGGGCTGAGATGGCGGTCGACTTGATTGCGGCGGCTCCTGGTTGGGCCGAGTGGGTTGCGACGGCTCGGCTTGGGGGGGGGCCTTCCGGTTTGCAGCCTTGGCCATCTCGTTCTGCTTCCTCTTCTTGAAAATCTCCTTGGCCTTCGCTTCCTCAGTTACAACAACGACAATCTGAATCAACTCAATCACCAGAACCAAGTTGGATCCAAGGCACTCCATGGAGCCGAACGCATCTTCTCCAGTCGGCGCCAAGCCCCTTTTTCATGGCGGCGGCGACTGGACTGCTAAGCTCACTTAAAGGCTGTCGACGTGCCTCTGCTAGACATGCTGCTGATCGACTACTCAGTTTCTGTGCCATGCTGCCTGTCTGTCCGCACCCTGCCTCTGGAGCATCGACTGCAGGAATAGAGGTTAGCAACTCAATCAACACAATCAATCGACCAGCAATGGCAGTTCAATGGTCAATGCACATGATGGCTCCTCGACGACCAAGTGCCAGAAAGAAGAGCAGCCCAGGCGCATGGTGCGACCTCGGCAGTTTAAGCTATTCAGGCTTCGTGGAAAATTTTAGGTTTGGGGTCTCGGGACTAAGTTTTGAAGGTAGTCGACTGCTTGCAAG
This sequence comes from Symbiodinium sp. CCMP2592, assembly GCA_905221615.1. Classification (NCBI taxonomy): domain Eukaryota; class Dinophyceae; order Suessiales; family Symbiodiniaceae; genus Symbiodinium; species Symbiodinium sp. CCMP2592. The sequence goes on along the minus strand of CAJNDT010005235.1, from coordinate 242,906 downwards.
ATCTTACAGTGACGACTTTGTCAAGTGGAATTGCCCTGCATGCCATAGTCTAGGGAATTGGGTCGCAGGATTGAGGGCTCGGGCTTGTGGGCTTGGTGTGTTGAGGGGCCGACGATATATTTGGCCGTGCGACTAGTTGAACACCCTGAACCTTGAATACCCTAAGCCTTGAACACCCTGACCCATGAAGTCTGAAAACCCTAATCCTCACCCGTGAACCCTGAAAACCCTGAACCCTGAAATTCAAGTTCCTGGGTTTAAGGTTTAGGGTATTCAAGGGTTTAGGTTATTTAAGGGTTTAAATTATAGTTTAATTTAAGGTGTATAGGGTTCATGGGTGTAGGGTGTAGGCACGGGGCTGTTATCTACGACTCCCCAGCTGAACCATGTGCACCCCAAGCTCTAAATACCCTGAATTTCTCAAGTTGGAAACCGACGATACTTAGCCGTGCGACTCAGTTAGTTGAACACCCTGAACCCTGAATAACCTAAACCCTGAACACCCTGACCCGTGAGCCCTCAACACTCTAGACCTTACCCGTTCACCCTGAATGCCCGAAGCCCTAAATATCCTGAACCCAGAAAGCGCTGAACTGGATATCCTGAGCCCTCAACTCCCTAGACTTAAATTAAACTCAAAATACCCTGAACCCTGAATACACTAAACCCTCAACACCCTGAACTCCGCACCCTGAACCCTGAGGAGGGGGGGGGCGAGGTGGCGGGGTTTTGCCTACTGGATTGGTTAAACTTAGGGGTTCGGGGACGACTGTGGGGATCGGGATGCAGCATCGACTGAAGCAGTCGCGTCCTTTCGGACGACGTCCTCGCGGACGGGGGGCTTCGACTGGGCAGTCGCGTCCTGACGGACGACGTCCTCTCGGACGACTACAACTAGACCTGGGCCTACAACTAAGACTAGTTACCTGGAACATGCCTGGAGCCTCAACCTTTAACCTGTTGGACTACGACTACAATGTTCGACCATTCGGTCGCGTCCTTGCGGACGACGTCCTTTCGGACGGACCCTTCTTCGACCTTTCGGTCGCGTCCTAACGGACGACGTCCTATCGGACGATCTAGATAGACCCTTCACACTAAACCCCTGAAAGCCCTGCCCACTGTGGCCCCGGGCCACTGCTCGACTGATCGTCGTGTCGACGTAGCACATAAAGCAAAGCGGGCGACTAGTTTGGCTTAAAGGCTTCAAGGTGCGACTTAAGTGAAGATTAGGGTCTTTGGAGTTTAGGGTTAAAGCTTAATATGATTTAGGGTTTTGGGCTCGGGTCTAGGGTTATAGGTTCAGGGTTTACAAGACGGTTTAGGCTTTTTGAGTTTTGGGCTAAGGCCGTTGAGGCTGGAGTTTAGGGGTGTTAAGATTGAGCAGACTTAATATGAGAATTCATATCACGGGGTCTAGATTTACTTAAGGTTCAGGGTTTGTGGTTGATTCTTGGGGTTTAGGCTTCGGAGATTGGTGTTTTCAGCTTAGGGTTTATCAAACCACGTTATTGTTATTGTTATTATTACTATTATTATTGTTATTATTATTATTATTATTATTAGTAGTAGTAGTAGTAGTATTATTATTATTATTGTTATTATTAAATTGTTATTATTAGCAAAAGGCAGTGTCTGTTTTGACATGTGTATATGTATATGTATATATACATATACATATAAATGTGTATATATATATATGTTCATGACATGTATGTGTATGTGTGTGTATATATGTCAGTTTGTATTCATGTAGGTGGTTATACATAATATATGTATTAACATACATACATACATACATACAACAGTGGCGATCGACTGCTTAGCTCAACTTAAAACTTATGTCGACTGGGCCGAAACGATTTTTGCGGTCGTCCTGCCCCCCCCATGTACTGCATGTTACCAAGTGTATGTATATTTATACATATGATATATATATATATATATATATATATATATGTACATATATATATATATATATTATATACCCACGCACACCCACAGAAATTAAAAATTGCACGAAAGCCCTACCAAGTAGTGTAACCATACTAAAGGGACCGTGAGGGGATGTTATTACTATGTATTGATTCAAGCAAGCTCAGCATTGCTGCTATCGTGCTTGCCACGACTACTACCTATGTAACTGTAGCAGCTGAAATGAAACAAGAGCAGCTCCGCATGAGCAGCAGATACCGCAGCAGCAGTAGCAGTCGCTGTAGCACCTCTGGTAGTAGTCAGTAGTAGTAGGAGTAGTAGTAGAAGTAGTAGTAGTAGTAGTAGTAGTAGTAGTAGTAGCAGCAGCAGCAGTACAACAAATGCGGTCGTTGTCGTGATGATTGGCGACATTACAGGTGGTGGTGGTGGTGGTGGTGGTGGTGGTGGTGGTGGTGGTGGTGGTGGTGGTGGTGGTCGAGATTCCGGCTGTGAGGATTGGTAGTCGTCGTCGCTGACGTCGTGAGGGCCGTAGTCTTCTCCTAGAGCATGCCAGCAGTAATCCACGGGCTTGAAACTCCAGGCTACGCTTGCTTCCCCAGTCGGAAGAATAAGAACAGAAGGTAATCTTCCTGCCGTCCTTATCCCGGCACGATTAACCGAACCTTAGCCGACACGATTTTCGGGATAGTATGATGCGGATAGTAGTGTCAAATCCGAAGCTTCTGATGATGATGGCGATGTTGACACTGGTGTGAAAATGAACTTGCCGCTGGTGCGGCGGAGGCAGTTCTGGTGGTAAGTGGTGTTGGCTCATAAATATGCTGGTTGCACGCTGGTCGCGAACTTACGCCACCGCCTTGGAGTGATGTACGTGGGAGCGCCCTGACGATCCTGCCATGTGAGGTGCTTGATTTCACACGAAAAGACAAGGGAAATCATGTAGCCCTGTGGCGCACCAACAGCGCAACCACAACAGTTCAACTTCAACAACAAGATGCCAACTGCACAGTCCCCGATTATAGTTCCAAACATCGCTATAGCATAATAAACCCCAAAACACTATTGACGTGAGTCAGGCCCCTATCTTATACCGGGTTGCTAACCAGGACAACGACGTCAGGAGCGAGGCTTCTCTTGTTCTGACGATGTTTACAAGGGCGTTAGCATCAAGTGCCTACTCATATGTACGGGTCTTAAAAGAGACAGGGGCATTAGTCAGTAGAACAGGCCTTTGGGGGCATCACATAGTACAGTTCCATCGAGGAAGCCTAAGTATTGGCAAGTATTTGGGTAGTTGTCAAAAATGTAGTCCCTTTTTGGGTACCCTAAATATTAGGTGCCGTATTATAGCAAGGACCCAAAAGGGACCATCTTTTTGACAACCACCCATTTAGATTAAGTGTGAAGAGCAAGTTCTCTGTTGCAGCCATACACCTTCTCTAAGGGCCTTTGTACTTTGGGTTTAGCTCTTTTTGTTAAGGGTTTAGGGTTTAGGATTAGAATAGGGTTTTACTATATTTATAATCAGGAACCCCCGCAATTTGGCACGGGGTAATTATTTAAGCCCCTATATGGGAGTTTCACCCTGCATAGTAGGATCCTCCTTGTTATAAGGACCACAGAATAAGGTACCCCTAATTTTCGGAAAATCCAAACCCTAAACCCTTTCTAGCCAACCCCTAAACCCTTTAATTAACCCTTATATATCCCTTTAAGGAACCCCTCTAAGGATCCCTTTAAAGGTGCCCTTAATTTTCGGAAACCTCCATGTTACTGTAAGCCGATAGCCTAGGAGACCCCTCAGTCTGTTCCATGAAATCCTGGCATGCAACATCAACCTCGATACCCAGACATCCCAAGACCCCTTAACTAAGGAATATACCTTAAATTATTGGGGCCTTAATATTGAGGAATATACCTTAACTTATACGGGCCTTAATATTATGATTTAAAGTATATTCCCTAATTAAGGGGTATTGGGATCCCTCGATACAGCAGACGCCTCCCCACCCTAACATTCTAAGTGCGGTTCCTGGGGGTACGAGTAATGATAAGTAAAGTTGCCTTGAGCCGGATAACCCTAGTTCACTTACCTCAGGACCCCTTGCAGGATCCCCTCCTGAATAGGGCGCCCAAAGAGCACATGAGCAAAAATCAGGATCGGGACATCCCATACAAACCCCCCTTATAATGAAGCCCACTACGGTAGGGAAAGTCTCTTACAAAATGCTTATGCTTATGTCCTTTTCTGGCTTCGAAGTAACAAGGGAGAAAAACTTAAAAAAGTATAGACTTGTATTCCATAATGGATCCCTTGAAGTAAGAGGTCCCCAAAAAAGCATTAAAGTATGGTACTCCAAAGAACAGCTTTGGGTCCCTAACTGAAGGGCCCTTCGGGACACCCTCAAGGTCGACTCCTTCGGGCCCTCAGCCCATTTCGAGCTTCCCGTTCCCTGATTTCCCCACAAAAACCTTACAGCTTTAAGGGTTTAGAGGTTGAGGGTTGAAAGTTTAGGGTTTTCCTAAGAGTTTGAGGATGTCGGGTTGAGGGGCTGATGGTTTAGGGCTTAGGGCTGCAATACATCGAAACATGCAGCAAATCGGATCCTGTTAAGCCCAATAACATTACGGGAAACCATAAAAATGCCCGCCTTAAACACAAATACTAGTTTAAGTATTCTCTTGGGTTTTACATGAGCAAAAATCAAAAATAATTCCTAAGGCCTAGGGAGACTATAGTATGACCTACTGACCTACTTGTCGGGTGTCATGGGGAACTGAAGGTTGACCGTTTTTGTTATATAGGGACTATATAGGGGCAAAACTACCCAAACAAAAATTAAAGGTTGCTTACTCTACTACTAGGATGAGCAAAAACTCCTAAACCCCACCTAAATAATTGAGTACCCCAAGGATCCTTGTTATAAGGACCCCGAAACAAGGCCTCAGGAGGCTATAGTATAAAATGCCACCCCGTGTATCCCAGACAGGAATGCCGCCTTGGAAGTTCGAGGAATTGCTCGGGACCTTGGTGCCGACGGGTTCGAGCGAGCATAGGGCTCCGGAGGTGTATTGGGGTTCGATTTTGTCGACGCCCAACAGTTGGAAGCCCATGGAAACCCCATAGCCTCAATCCTTAAGAGTAATGTATAGGCAATCCCAGCACTATTTGGCCTTAATCCGGTTTCCAACTTTATGGGGTACGCTTTAGGACTTGTAGGGGCTTTGTAGGTTTATGAGGTTCGAGGATTTCGTATGGGGGGGGGTTATACAGATATAACATCTTGCCCAGCGCCAACTTAAACCAAAGCTTGAAACCTATAGCAGCTCTTGTCTCCTAAGGCCCCGTCTAGGATATCGGTGCAGAGGTCAGGATGTAGGGCCCATTATCTGAGGTTTTGAAGGCTTCGGGTTCGGAGGGTACGGATGATGGGGCGGTTACGGTTTAATGTAGGAACCCGATTAATAAACTCTGGGCCTATAACCCCAAAATAGTAGGATCCATTATGGCTAATATAAGGAACCCTAGTAAAGGCTCAAGGCTTCTTAATCAGGTTCCTACATTAGATAGGGCAAAGGGACCTTAATACTTAGAATAGGGTTCATTTAAAGGGGTTTATAAGGATTGCTATGAAGGGCTATTGTAAGGATTTCTACCTACTTGTCGGGTATCATGGGGAAGAAAAGGTTAACCTTTGTGGTTATATGGGGACTATATGGGGACTATACTACCCAAAAAAGGTTAAAGGTTGCCTACTCTACTACTACCTTAACCCTGAAGAACGTACCTTGTTAGGACTCCTTATTAAGGTAGGTTATTCCAGGTCAAGGTAGGTCTAGGGTCAGGAGAGCCGGTTTGATATTTACGGGCCTCGAGTTCGGGCTGATGACCTGGGATTCTTTAAAGTTTCGGCTTCAGGGGTTGGCGACAGTTGTAATTGCTTATAACCCCAACTAAGGTACTTATAACCCTACTTACTAAGTCCCATGATCCTCCTTCTAGAACCCTTATAGTTCTGTTATAGAACCCTATAGTACCCTTAAAGGGAGCCCTAATATGTCCCATGAACCTTTAAGTAGTGGCAGTGGTGGGGATAGTGAAGTTGCAAGATCCTGAGCATCTGGCATGGGCCATGCAAAGCCCGGAGCCGTTCGACCTCTGCAAACTCATGGGTTTAGGGGTTTAGGGTTTAGGGGTTTAGGGTTTAGGGGTTAAGGGTTTAGGGGTTAAGGATTTTTAGGTTTTAGGGTTCAGGTTTTAAGGTTTAGGGTCTAGGGGTTTAGGGTTTAGGGGCTGCCCGTGCATGTCCTATGTAAATTGGCTTTCGCCCTTGCTCCCATACTGAGAGAATGGTGAGAATGTCATCACTCCGTGAGTGCTAAGTTTTCTCCTTGTGTGTAGCGCCCGGTGGTTGAAGATGCGATCTTGAGATCTGCCTTTCCCCGTGGCATGTTCGATCAACGACAGAAAGCATAGGTCGGTTTGGCTTGGCGATGTATGCATTGCGCTACACAGACGATCGACATACCAGCCGACAAGCAGTCTACATCAGCTCTGGCAGCTTCACCCGCAACCTAAAACCAAACCACAGATCCAGAAATTGGCGGAAACGAACATTTCCAGCTTCCGGCTGGCATGGAATCCCCAACTCACCCAACTCTCGACCGTTCTAAACCCAAAACCCTATAAACAGCTCCCAGCCCTGAAACCCCAAGAGGCCCAGAACCTAAACCCTAAAGCCTTAGGCTTGAGGAAACTCAAAAATCCGTGCAGAAACTCTCACCACCCAAACCCCTTCGCAAAAAAATCTGAATCCTAAACCACTGAAACACGAACCCCTCAGCTCAAACAGGCCCTGAAAGGAAGCCTTAAATGAGCCATCAAGCTAAGGGGCCCTCAAGAAACCCCAAATCAACATGCGCTTAGGGTTTAGGGTCAGAGTTTCGGGCCAGAACAATTACCTACGCTAATCCTGCAGTTCCCGAATATGTCTATGTTAGATCATACCTTAGACCTTATTCGATTTTTTCAGGCCCTTGTACTACTCCCGAAACGCGAGACTCTCAAACCCCCAACCCTTGAACCTCGGCGCCCTCTAGAACCTTGTAATTAAAGCCCACATGAGGCCATCCGAACAAGACCACGACATCTGTGCAAAAAAAGATAAGGCAAACACCGTTCAGGCAATGGGCAGTCCGTACAAGCCTGTCTGAAACCACGTGTACAGATCCTTCGTACAGAGGGAGAACACCTTAACTCCGCATTCAGTTCAGTTTACAAGCCGGCTATAAAATTCCCAAACCCTGGGTTTTGCTGAATGAGCCCTAATTAAGCCCTAGACCCTAAAACAAACCCTAAACCCTAAACCTTAAACCTTCAACCCGAGAAAACATCGAACGCCTGACGATGGGCTTCCCTGCCGATACCTTCGTAGCCGCCTTGCGCCATGGCGTCAAACTGCGGATCTTCGGCCCCAACGGTGGGAGCTCTGGCCGTGGGGGTCGTTTAATTAAGCCCTCAACCCTAAACCCTAAACCCTACTTAGTACTCTCAGGGTACCTTGGAGGGTTCCTTGAAGGACTTTTTGGTATAGGTAGGGTATGAGAGTTGAGTAGTAAGGTGGTAATAAAAGGGTTTTCAGCGTGCTGGGTTTTACGGGGTGTAGGAGCTCAGCTTAAGTTCGCAGAAACAGGAACGAACAGTAATCCAGGGCTCTGGTGGCCTTTCACGCATTCAGGATGGAGGGCTCAAGGTGTGTATAACGTCCTGGGATTTACTCGGACATAAACCCTAAACCCTAAACCCTAAACCAAAACCCTAAACCCTAAACCCCTAAACCCTAAACCGTCCTTAACCCGTTCTAAGCCTTAAATCGCAAACCTAAGGGTTGCTGGTTTGGGAGTTCCCTGAGACCCCAATACTCCTTAATTAGGGAATAAACCTTGAATCATACTACTAAGGCCTCGATAATTTGAGCTCTATTCCTTTATCAAGGGGTATTGGGATCTCTGGGTTATGTTTTAGGCCCAAGCTTCACTCCAATCGCTCGAGCAAAGGCGGAAACGAGTCTTTTGGCAGATTTGGCACTCGATTCTTCACATCATCAAAGTCACCTCAAGCTAAGCCCTAAACCGAAAACCCGAAACCCTAAAACGCACACCCTATACCCGAAAATCCACAACCCCTACTTAAAGGTTCATGAGACTTAGTAAACATGGTTATAACTAAGGTGACTGTACATATAAATGGATTAACCCCGGTTAGGGTACTTATAACTGTACTTACTAAGTCCCATGAACCCCAGTTTAGAACCCTTATAGATCCCTGTTAAGGAACCCTATTTATAGAACCCTATAGTACCCTTAAAAGGAGCCCTAAACCCAAATCGCTAAGTCCCATGAACCCCCCAGTAAACCCAGGAGAGATCTGCCCAAGGGCCAGTCCACAACATCCGAAGATCAGGGCTGCCCATCTCGCCTGAACGCAAGACGATAGGGTTCGTATGGCGTTTAGGGTGACGTAACTCTTTTGAGATTTTGCAAGGTATTCGGAGGCTTCTAGAGGGCTTTCTGTAGGGTTTCCACTGGCAGCGTTGTAAGATTATGGAGTTCCTACGTTCAAACCCAAAGGGTCCTATGTACTGTTATGGGGTATACTTCCCTAAGCCATAATAGTAATTCCTAATATGGAAACCCTTACATTCTACTATATCGGTACATCGGACCCTTTGGGAAAGTCACGAGGATGGGTTGGCATCCCTGCGATGCGTGCGTGGAATGATGTGCGGTTTGGGCGTGGCGCCGTGCACATGTCGCTCTCGTGTCCTATAGTGCCATAGTATTTACACAGGATCCGCTGTGCTACTATTGTCACGTGACTCGCAGCAGTACTTCGGGCAAAGGATTTTGGGCGTCCTCCTGAATCGTGGGAAAACATGATGGCTATGCTCCTGGGCGCGCAAGTACTTGGGAGAAAGCATTTTCTTTTCGGAACTTGCCAGTATGTTGAGGGAAAGCATTCCATCCAGACTCCTAAGTCCTGGTCAATCCCTTCAATGCTTGGAAGAGAATGTCGGCCCTGGTCCTGAATCTGCCAACCTAAACCCTAAATCCTAAACCCCCACACCCTAAACCCTAAAGTTTGGTGGTGTCCTGGCTGTTTTGTGGGGTGTCTTGGTGGTCTGCTGGTGTTGTCCTTGTGGTCCTGGTGATCTCCTGGCGGTCTCCTGGTTGTCGCGGCCGTCGTGGTCGCTGTCATAATGTATAGGCTCGGCTCGGCAATAATGATGGCTCAAATTCCTCGTAGCTGCTGCAGGATCTAGGACAGGAGTCGTAAACACGACGAGTCTAACACACTAGCCTTGGTAACCAGCAAACTAGGGTTTGGGGGATAGTCCCGTATATTTTGTAAGGGGAACACAGGGGGATGCTGTCGTTGTTTATTCAGACCCCCGAAGTACCAAGGCCACTCGCCTGCTGACGCCAAAAAACACAAGTCAGGCCGTGAACACAATCACAATGTTGCTTGCCCCTGCTTTTCTACAAGATGGCCTACCGCAGGGGGATGGGGATGGCATGTGACTAAACTGTCTGGCCAGACAAGTCTGGCAACAACATGCATGGACACCTATCCCGACACGAGCCTTCAGGTAGCGCTGAAAAACAATACATTCATATTGTCCATTCGTGACGAAGACAATGGTTGGACAAACATGTGAATACTAACAGTTCGCTGACTCTCACATTGTTTATATAGTCTCCAAAACCAAACCACCAAATACAGATCTGGCTTCATTTGCCGTAGATTTCACTCGGGGAACACAACGTAAAACAACTAACACTAATGACTTCCCGTATGCGGGTGTCTTGCCCTATGCGGCTTTAGGTAGCGTGGTACCACATGATAGATCCAATAGAACTTCCAGAAAATCTCGTGGTGGACTTCCCTACTTCCTAACATGCTCTGCCTGCAGTTTTGCGCCGAATCCCAAAGCATAGCGTGCTTCACCCAACCGCAACCACAACCGACCCCAGAGAGCCCAATACCCCTTAATTACGGAATATAGCTTAAATCATAATATGAAGCCCCGTATAATTTAAGGTATATTGCTTAACTAAGGGGTATTGGGCTCTCTGGGTGCCCGGCCCCAAGTCCTTGATTTTGGGGCGTAATCGCGACTTTGTGGCCATGGCACCAGCTGCATGCTGCTTATGTGGGTGGCTGTCAAAATTAGGGTCCCTTTTTGGGTCCTTAAGGTAAAAGCCAGAGTTGGAATATGATTATCCTAACCCTTCTATGGTAAATTATAGGGTATCCTACCATGAAACCATATTCCAACTTTCTGGAGTTTCCTATATTATAATACGGCACCTGATATTTAGGGGGTACCCCAAAAAGGGCCCATAATTTTGACAACCACCCATGTGACGAATGTGAGGTTGATGGACGATCCCGGGCTGAGGGTTTGGAGTTTAGGGCAATAACCGAATCAGGGTTTAGGGTTTAGGGGGCAATTGTTCAAAAAAAGGATAACCGGTGCGGCATATGGATTACCGATGTTGTCTCCAGGCCGCACTTGTGGCACCGCCTTCTGATTTTGATCGGCATGTCTACCGAGAAAAGCAGTATCTTGCTGATTTAGAGAAGAGCCCAATACCCCTTAATTAAGCAATATACCTTAAATTATAAGGGGCTTCATATTATGATTTAAGCTATATTCCTTAATTAAGGTGTATTGGGCTCTCTGGGATGCTGAGCACAGTCTCGGATCTCGAGGCCCCACAGATTTGCACCGCAATGGAACAACCATTCAACCAATCCTAAACCTATAGATCCCTTCCAGGAGCCCTTAAACGAACCCTTATAGATCCCTAGTAAGGAACCCTAGGAGTCTCTGGGTACCCCTGAACCTTCGAGGGTGATGGCATGAGCCAAGCACAACGTTTTTGCTAGCACGGCTTAGGGTTTAGGGCTTAGGCTGCGTCGGGCTAAGCGTGACGACGATAGGTTTTACGCATGCATGCATGTGCGTAAGCATCTGTCTATGTGTCAGTTACAGCCATACACAGAGAATGCTAAACCCCCAATCCAGCGACGCGCATCAGAGATCGAGCATGTCTGGAAATGATTGATGTAGGGGCCTGAATAATTAAAACAGGGCTTTGGGGTATGGTATACTATATCCATAACAAGGTAATTATTCATGTCCCTATATTGCACTCATCGCAGCTGTCTTTCGGCTCACAGCGCTGAACTGAACGCAGGTCTGGGGCGAGCCTGGCCCACGGGAATCGGGCTTGAGGATTTAGGGTTTGAGATGGAGGTTTCTGAGATGTGGGAGTTTCCGAAATTAGGGGACCCCAATATAGTACCCTAAATTGTAGGACCCCCCCCCATAACAAGGACCCCAAAATAAAGGTAACCCGAATTTTCGGAAACTCCCATGTGAAGCATACATACTTTTTTCCCGTTCTCTTTAGTTTAGTTCAGAGAGGTCGGAGATGTGCAGAGTTGCGGGCTTGCAGACTGTCCGGCGTGTCAGAAATTTTGGGAAAAAGTGCCCTTTTTGATTTAAAGGGGCTTATAACGGAACCTGAACCCTAACGAAGGGAATAAGGGCCTACTCACTACGCTACCTAAACCTACGAGAACCTACTTACTTGTAGGGTCCCATAAGATCCCATATAAGGGTTTATAATAAGAACCTACAAAACAGGTAGGGTTTAGTAGGTCTAGGTAGGTCCTACTTGGAGGTTCATGGGACTCAGTAACTACAGTTATAGGTACCTTAACTGGGGTTAGCACTAATGATAAGTATAGTTACCTTATTTATAGCCCTAGTTACTAGATCCCATGATCCTCCAAGTAGGTCCTCGTTATCCAGCTCGCTTGGAGCTCTTCCTGTGCGCAAAGCTCAGCCTCAGCACGCTGAAGGGAGTGCCAGGAAATGTCATCCCAAAGGGTCCCAGGTACTGTTATGGGGGATACTTTCACAAATCATAATAGTAATTCCTAATATATAAAACGGTTCCTGACAAAAAGGTCTATAAGGATCACTATAAGGGCTATTATAAGGATTTAGCCTACGGGCCTTAATAATTACCTATAGTATTTTGGGGGGTCCTTATTGTAATTATAGTATAAAATAACCCCGAAACCCTATTCTAATTATTAAGGCCCCCATAATACAATTCCCCAGGGTTCCTCACTACAGTTCTTGTCTTTTCCCGGAATTCGGCGCCAGAACGGAGCACGAAGAGGCAGACTGCTATCGGCGCAACCCTCGGCCTCTACCCCCCAGGTTCAAAAAGAGACGCCTTGAAACCCGCAAAACTTGTAGTACAGAACCCTCGAAGGACCGCTGAAACCCCTGACCCTACACCCCGAACTTAAATCCGGAACTAGGTGTCGATTTCAACAGTCCCCAAAAAGCATCTATAATCAGGGTTCTATCATAACTACTATTTGCTTAAGAACCCCCCAAAAAATAAAAATAATAATCCCTATATTACCCCCATAAGGAATATATTTTTCATTTTTTGGGGGTTCTTAAGCAAATAGTAGATAAGGGGACATGAAAAGTCAGCCCAAATCAATACCTACTAAAGGGCAAGTCAGAAACTCCCAAACGGCCTCCACTTGCCAATCGAAAGCGCGGGGACCTGCCTGAAGTGCAGAACACAGGGTCCCCGGCTAGTGGTTTAAGGCCGTATAACCCTAAACCCTGAATTGCAGAACTGAGGGTTTCCAGAACCTCCAGTAACCCAGAAACAACAATTTGGTAGTTGTTTAAACAGATTGTTTTGAAAAGGCAAACATCCATTACATACATACAGATTTTCCCCTACTTATGTATTCGGCTGTGTATCACTTATTAATTTCCAAGAGTACGTTAACATCAAACAGCAAACATATTCTAGTTGGTACAAACAAACAACTATGTGAGCCTGCACGAGATATGCAGGAACTGTGTAATTTGTGCGTGCGGGCGGGCGGGCGGCCGGGCGGCCGGGCGGGCGTGCGTGCGCGCAGGCGTGCGGGCGCGCAGGCGTGAGTGGGTGCGTGTAGGTGTAGGTGTAGGTGTGGGTGTGGGTGTGGGTGTGTGTGTGTGTGTGCGTGTGTGTGTGTGTGTGTGTGTGTGTCTGTGTCTGTGTGTGTGTGTGTGGGGGGATCGGACAGCATGCTGCGAATGTCCTTTTGTCTGACACAAGTTGCGACCCCACCGACCCGACAGAAGCACCAACGGTGGAGCGGAATCCGTAAACCCTAAACTCTAAACCCAACACTCCAGAACCCCAAGCCCAAAACCCAAAACCCCAAGCAGCTTGAACTAAGACGCGACGCGTGCCTCAAACGGCTCGCGCCAGGAGCGGTCAAAGTGCAGGAGCCACGAGCTTGGTAGTTTGTGGTTTAAAGTGTACGGCTTGGGGTTTAGGAGTTTAGGGTTTAGGGTTCAGGGTGTTTAGGATTCCTTTAAAGGGGTATAGGGTTTACGGTTGTACAGCTCGGCTAGGAAAAAGTGCTTTAGAAAAAAATCACGCGCCTAGGTAGACTCCAGAAACGTTTCGAAATGCAAGGTATGAACAACGCAACCGCTTCTGCCAAGCATTCACATACCACACGCTATCACAAGTTTCACAGTCATCTCTTTCACAAGCATTTCCAACACCTAACCAATGCAATCTGTTCAAGGATCTCACAAATATGACAGTTGTGAGGTAGATATCTGGTGGATGTAAGCCAGAATCATGGTTGATATCTCTAGCTTACTCGGGTCAGTGTGTTGAAGTACACTCATGCACAAAGCTGCTGCCGCTCTGACAAGTCCTCCGAATGTCGACTTCGTCGTAACGAAAATACTCCATGGATAGGACAGAGGCGCAAGATTGAAATCTTCCGCTCAATGAGGTAGAGTCTTTTGATGCACACCTTCGATCGTAATACTCATCGGCATAGCATTAGCTTACCGGCCAGTTCTTTGACCTGGCTCTCTCAACAATTGCTACAGTTTGAACTTAGCAAGTTCTCGGTCTATTGTGATTACGAAGTTAACAAGTTTCCAGTTCAATCTGTTCGGAAGGATAGTCTTCAATCCCCGCCTCACCCTGGAACCACAGGTTGAAATATCAACCGCGCGCACGGATGTGGTAAGTGGAATATCAGTTGCGTCTCACCTAGGAGTCGATTTCAAAAGTCACCAAAATCTGTATAACTAGGTCTGTGTGTTCAGCAATGACGGAAATAAAAAGTGTCCCAACCCTAGACCCCTAAACCCCTAAACCCTAAACTAGGTATTGGGTAACTTTATAGGGAAGCTAGGACTACTGGGCGCTGGGGTTATCTCACTTCAGCTGGTGAGAATACACATCAATGCCGACAGACGCTGGTTTAGGGAGAATACACATCAGCGGGAAATTTACACATCAGAAATACCTAAACCCCATGTAGACGCTGGATTCAAGAAGCACGCAGCAGGTAGGCCAAAGTGCCGGATTTGTTGCGGACGCTGAGGTATATACTACATTTGGAAGCATTCCAAGATAAGAAAGCAGTGCGTTTGCCAAGTAGACGCTGGGATTTGAAAGTGGCATGCTACTAGTGTAGTATAAGACTGAGAGGATGCCTGAACCCGCCACGGAAGCATGAAAAGCAACCCTGAAAAATGGGTGGTGAGTAGGTCGCTATATTATGGTCCTACGCGAGTCCCGCGTGACCCTGCGCGAGTCCTGCGCGATGCAGATGTGAGCAGAAGACTCTTTGGGCTTCAAAAACCGATAGGCGCAGACCGCACCAGTGCATATGTATACAGCTGTCTAATACATAAGCTGCAATACACAAGCACACACTCGTGCGAAGATGAGCGCGCACAAGCCCACTGACACTGACAATGAATATGAAGGTGAAGATACAGAGCTTGATAAGATGATATAACGTTTATAATGCGTTCCCCGAAGTAGACGCCTTGCAGATGCGTAAAACACCCAGGTGATACGAGATAGCCCCGGGACCAAGTACAAAAAGGGAATAAGGGTACTACTGGGCATCCTACTGATGGATGGCGGGCCAAAAGGGGCGTTTAAGATTCTTGGAGTAGGGATTCCTGAATATGAACCCTATTGGAACCCTAATCCCTACTAAACCCCCATAGGCTAAAACCCCTTTTGGCCTCCTATGAAACACCGCAGCTTGTCAGCCAGTCCGTGCTTCCGACCGTACCGGAGGAGACTGAGGTCCCGGCTCAACTGATGCCTGTAACACAGGGGACTGAGTTAGAATAGGGCTTGTGGATATATCATGCCATAATGAAAATAAGGAACCCCAAAAAACAAATTTGTGATAAGTTAGGCCTCAAATATGACCACAAAGCCCTTGCAACCATAACGAAAATATTGTGCTTACAAGCCCTTTCTTTTTCTTATTAATAACAAAGATAGAGTCCGTTCTTTTTTCAACAAAAAAGTCATTCCAAAGAAGCATAAAAAATAATCATGCTGCAGCCGGGAGCTTCTTGGCTTTAGCACCGCGTGTTGCTCGTCGATGGCGGTTAAGGGTCTGGGGTTCAGGGTTTGGGATTAGGGGTTCAGGGTTCGGGTTTCAGGGTTCTTTCTCATTTTGAATACATTTCTCCGTCTGCAGAAATGTCTGCGGGGTTCAGGGTTTAGTGTTGAGGGTTCAGTTTAGGGCTCAGGGTTTAGTGACGCAAGAAGTCGGTGGCGACGGTTGCGAGCGAAATTGCCAGCAGCATCGTTCTCGTTCAAAGAACCGCTGAGATTCGGGTTGAATGTTTTACTCAGACCGACAAGTGGCATGAAATAGCCACAGCAGCGACCATGGCAGTTCCCCGGAGCTTGGTAAAGCAACTCATACTGGGCCATGCAACTGTCAGAACTAGCGACCGTCTGGTATTTATAGCAGAGGCAGTGACATACACCATTAACAAGCTGCTAGTAGCTGGGCAAAATCAGGCGTACTACTGTTGATGGACAAAATCCTGCACTACCCATTATAAGGAATCTACCATAGCTCCCATGGTTTGGGGTCCTTAGGGTCATGCAGGATTTTGTCCATCAGCAGTAGCACACAACTCGCGTATCGCCATGGAATGCTTGTAGCAGCTGGTTCTGCTCGAGTCACCAGGCATCCTGAGGAGTCGACGCTAGATCCATCCAGATCCTAACTGGGGGTTTCCGACATATAGCGGACCCTAATGTAATACCCTAAATAGTGGGATCCATATTATGAGGACCCCAAAATAAGGTGCCCCGATTTTCGGAAACTCCCATCTAGAACCTAAATCAACCCTGACGAAAGTCTCAAGTACCGCACATGCCTGCGCTGCGCCAGTTTTCAAGCGCATTTCGAACTCCTGACAGTCTAAGTACCTACGATTTTCGGCGAGTAGAGTTTGGGGGTTTCGGGGTTGTTATTTTATGGCTTAGGGTCGATGTATGGTGTGCTCCGTGCAGGGTTGACTTCGGCGTTTTCTTGGTTTGAGGCTTTGCGGGCTTTGCGCTGGAGTCGTATATAGGTTCCTGAGCAGCCCCTTTCTAGTAAGTGTATCCTTTTCCTACCAGTCGGCCCTAAACCCTAAACCCTAAACCCTAAACCCTAAACCCTCTTTAATCAGGGGATCCTAAAGGCTACCACTCAAGAACCCAGGGTTGAGTTGCTCTGGTTTTGTTGGCTTCGGATTTTAGTTTTGCTCAGTTCGAGAGCCCGAAAAAGTGCACACTTCTAGTTTTATAGTAGGTAGTAGTACCCAGAAATTGTAAGTTGTAGCCAGTCAGCTACTAAGAGATGGTTTGGGGTTGAAGATATCGGCTTGGCATCGGCTGCTTTGGGTTCAGTTTGGTATGCTCCAGCACCGAGAATCAAGCTTCTAGGCGTCATATACGACATTTATATTTGCAATTGGGTTTTGGAGTGATGATACAGCCTCTGCATATGTGGACCAGGAGTGACGATACTATCATAAGGGAAGTTCGCACGAACTACTGTAGTGTCAAGGAGTGTTGCAGCTTCAGAACATATCGCGTTGCGGAGCACAGGGCTTCGGTGCGAGACGGCGCAGGCAGTACTTACTTGTCCAGTATCCTAGGGGATCTCAAAGCTAAATTTTGGGATTGTTTAGGGATCACAGTACCCCAAACGTTAAAGGCTACCTGCTGGACTACTAACAGTAAGACACCAACTGCAGGTGTAGCATTGAGGCTACTAGGTCATTGACATGCATGATGCTTTATGGATGTAAAGATGTGGGAGTTTCCGAAAATAGGGGACCCAAATATAGTACCCTAAATAGTGGGATCCTTATTATAAGGGCCCCAAAATAAGGTACTCCTAGTTTTCGGAAACCCCCATAGGTCCTAAACCCCTCACACAGCTTTCCTTCCTTCGGAAACAAAGCCAGCAACGGTGCTTCAAGGGGCTGCAAATGGGCATGACGGTGGTTAGAAAATCAGAGCCCTTGCATAAACCAACTTCAGTCGACCCTGCGAACACGAAAACCCTAACTAAACGCCAAACCTCAAAGCCTACCCCCTGATCCCCTGAGCCCCAAAGCCCGAGCCCTTCTTGTTTCAAATCCCTCACACCCTGAATCCCACCTGTCTACAATTCCACCAGACTCCAATGAGAATACATTACAATCCCTTAAGACTTGTTGAGTCCATAAAACCCTAAGCCCTAAACCCCAAAGCCCCATCGAACCCTGCAGCAAGCCCTACTAGCAACGAGCCCATGAAGGAACCCCCCCCCCCTGACAAGAAGTGTATAAAGGCACCCCTTTAAAAGGAGCCCTCACACGACCTCCTCACAAAAAGGAGCCTTTGAAAGAACCCCTCAAGGAATCGCAAACCCTTAAACCCTGAACCCAAAGCCTTCAAAGGAACCCGTACAACACCCGTAACCCCTCAAAGGAGCCCTCAAAAGAACCCCTTCATCACAGCTTTTGAAGCCCTCGAGATTCCTTCAGCTGATTGATAGAGACAGCACGAAACTGAAGCGGAAGGACCTGGGTTCAGGGCTTCAGTGATGGGAGGCCAATAGGGGGGTTTAAGATTCTTGGGGTAGGGATTCCTTAACATGAACCCTATTATGGGAACCATAATCCCTACTAAACCCCCATAGGCTAAAACCCCTTTTGGCCTGCTATGATTCAGGGTTCAGGTTTCAACTGCGGCTTTCACTAAGGCCAATTCCACTCGCGGCTTCGGCTCTACTTGAAGGATCATGGGACTTAGTAAGTAGGGTTATAAGTACCTGAATTGGGGTTATAAGTAATTATAACTGTAGTTACTTTACTTAAAACCCTACTTACTAAGTCCCGTGATCCTTTAAGTACTCTACCCAGAGACCCCAATACCCCTTAATTAAGGAACATAGCTTAAATAGTAATGATAACTGTAGTTACTTTACTTGTAACACTAAGTCCCATGATCCGTTAAGTAGGGGTTTTAGGGAGTCAGGGCTCAGGCTTGACAGGATCTACCTACTTGTCGGGTATCATGGGGAACTAAAGGTTAACCTTTTTGGTTATATAGGGACTACATAGGGACTATACCACCCAAAAAAGGTTAAAGGTTGCCTACTCTACTACTAGGTCTATCACGGCTTTGATATCCTGCTCAGTGGGTATGCCGTGCTTACCAATCCTATCACGACAGCCGGTTCGGCTAGCACGGAATGGTGCCAGTTCTCGTCGATGTGGCTGTCGCTAGTTTTCATTACTATGATTACTATTTATGCTTGCGGAATCATGACTCATGTGGTGGTTGCTGATCTCGCTGTTGCGCTCGCCGTTGCCACTCGCATGTCTGCCGATGTCTGTAATGCCTAATTCTATTGATGCTTGGTCGGCACTACTGTCGTATCTTTCATGTTGTCAGAGCCATTATTCTTAGTTGGTACGATAGAGAAAGAAAATTTCAGCCTGCACAGTACCATCGTCACGACCCTCGTTGTGTCAAGATGGTCATGTTTCACATGGCTCTCATGACTTGCTGGACCATCTTGCGTCTCCATATGAGGCATCATTACTCCAGTTACACCCATTTTCCCAAACCTGAAAAGACCTACACAAGCCGTGAGTACCTAGACCCTCGTTCTACCTTCTGCCAGACCCTGACTATGAAGTGTCCTTTGCGTGGTTTGAAGGTACAAGAAAGGAGCTGGGAATCCCGGAAAGGAACCCCTTGAAGGAGTCCTTAAAGCAAGCACCTGGCTGGCATTCTTCCCACATGTTGATGCTGGTGGGTAGTTGCTAAAGTAAGTTGGGTCCCTTTTCTAAGGTTGTTGCAACACTTGGGGGACCTAAACAAGACCCTCATTTAGAGAACTTCCTACATGCGACGTGGAAGTAGAGCAGTGTGTGAAGAGAACCATGGTGACGAACGCAACGATGAAGATACTGTTGTTGGTGGTATTGGTGGCAAGGAGAAGGAGCTGGTTCTGCTTCCTGATCGCAAAGACCAGATACTGCTGATGGTGACGATGCCAGTAATGTGGGAGGGGTAAGGATCTAATATGTAGGGGCCTTCTCAATCTGAAAAGGGTCCCATTGTTATAGTAACCTCGCAATACGATTCATGCCCCCATATTTCCTGCTCTTGAAAAAACCCGATCTGTACAAACCGTAGGGATCCGCGCCCGATCGTCATCGAGCTGCTCCTCAGGCTCATCACAAGCAACCCCTTCGGCCCATAAGACGAATATGGGAGTTTCCGAAAATAGAGGACCCTAGTATAGTACCCTGAAGAATAGGGTCCTTATTATGGGGACCCCAAAATAAGGTACCCCAATTTTCGGAAACTGCCATATAGGGGCCTTAATAATCAGAATAGGGTGTTGGGGTATACCATACTTTAAATACATAAGGAACCCTCAAAGAGTATAGGTAATTATTCAGGGCCCTATAGTAAGGGGGCATCCCATTCTGTGAAAGATCACAGAGAAGACAACACAAGGCAGTATCCAACGAGCACTCCGGCAGCACGAAACTGCGCAAGACCCAGAGCAAAGGAGGGTAGAAGACCATGACATACGGTTGATGGTATAAATCCTGCATTGCCCATAGTAAGGAATATACCAGAATTCCCTTCGTTTGGGGTCCTTAAGGTAATGCAGGATTTATATCATCAACAGTGGCATCGTGACATAATGATCCCACTGCTGCTAACCATGGCAACAATCATAGGACATAGAATCACCATGATCCCGAAATCCTCACCCCCCCCCCCCCCCCCCCCCCCCCCCCACCCCCCCCCCTCCCCCACACCTTGAACCTCTGTAGTCCTGAGACAACTATCGGCAGCATGATCTCTCGACTGTCATGGTTCTGGAGGATCACCAAACCCAAATCCTAAACTTGACTCCCAAACTCAAGTCTCCGACAGCTCAGACCGTAAAATGTAGGGGTCTTACTAATTACAATAAGTTTTTGGGGGTATATACTACCGGTAAAAAAAACAACCCCCAACAATGTATCGGTAAATGCTCAGGCATTTATAGTTTTCCTCAAACCTTGAAGCCCCAAAACCCTGAACACCCAAAAGCCCAAACAGAGTGCCGCTGCAGGGGACTGTGAATAATCGAAAATATTCCCGAAATGTGATGAAATCTAGCCATTCTAATTATTGAGGCCTCTGCGCCCTGTACAAAATCCGGAAAGAAACCGTCTACGTACAACAGCCTTACCACGTCCCTGGACAAGCTTACCAAAAAGCCTCATGAACTCCTCAAACATACATGCCCATATAGAATGCCCATGAAGCCCTGCGAGAAACCCGAACAACGCAGAGTCTTGCGGGCCTCGAGGTAGGGACCCAAAAAGGGACATGAGCATAAGCATCTTATAGGGCCTATAGGGGATATTCCGACCTTATTGGGATTCATTATGGGGGGGTTCATATGGGATATCCCTGTGCCAATTTTTGCTTATGTGGGTGGTTGTCAAAATTATGGTCCCTCTTTGGGTCCTTGTTATAATACGGCACCTAATATTTAGGGCACCCAAAAAGGGACCCTAATTTTGACAACCACGCATGTGGGATATCCGTATGCCTATTTTTGCTTATGTGCTTTTTTGGGGCTCTTATTTCCTGCAAGGGGATCCACAAGGGTTCCATTAAAGGGGATCCATGGGGGCCTTTTGGGGGATCTGTAAGGGCCTATTTTTGCTTCTGTGTTTTTTTTGGGGGGGCCCTGCCTCGAGGCCCTGTAACACGAGGCCCAAGGGGCGGCAAGGCCTTTTGAGCAGCGGGCCGGCGGTGCTTTTGAAGTTCTTTAGGGTTTAGGGTTTAGGATTACGGATTAGGGTTTGGGGTTTAGGGTTTAGGGTGTAGGGGTTTAGGGTTTCAGGGTTTAGGGTTGAGGGTTTCAGTTTAGGGTTTAGGGTTTTAGCGCTTAGGGTTTTGGGGTTTCAGGGTTTGGGGTTTAGGGCTTGGTTTAGGGTTTTAGGGTTTCAGGGTTTAGGGTTTTAGAGTTTAGGGGTTAGGGGGTGAGGAGTATGATCCGACACCATAACATCATCCGTTACCCTGGTTCTTTGGCTTCGGGGTTTACTTAAAGGTTCATGGGACTTTAGCTATGGTCATAAATAAGCTAACTATACTTATAATTGGATATAACCCCAGTTAGGGTACTTATAACTGTACTTACTAAGTCCCATGAACCCCCTAGTAGGGTTTAGGGATAATTATATACGCTTACAGGGCTGCTTATAGGATTAAAGGGTTTAGGAGTCTTTGCAGGCTTACAGGAGTTGATTCGATCTGTAGGCTCTGCATCCCTAGGATACCCAGTAACCTAAGAATAAAAAGGCCTCTCTTTTTGGTATTGGGTAACTTTGTAAGGAACCTAGGACTACAAAAAGGGAATAAGGGTACTACTGGAGATCCTAGATCCTGTTTCTTGTGGTTTAGGACTCTCAGGATCTGAGGGCAAAAGGCTTCAGGGGTGTAGGCATCATCTAGGCGTTTAGGCTAACTTGTCCAGTATCCTCTCGGATTTAACAGTTAACCTTCGCGCTTACACGAGGGTTCTAAAACCCCAAAAGGCTAGAGGTTGCCTACTCTACGACTAGGTAGGGCTTAAGGATCTGAGGTTTAGGCTTCAAGGCTGCAGTTTCGGGACTCAGGAGTTGAGGGTTTGGAATTTAGGGGTGTGGGGGTTCAGGAGTTTAGGGCGTATAGGTAGTTTAGGGTTCGGCACCTGGGCTTGCCCTGTTGTCCGGTTGTAAACCTGCTTCCGAAGCTGTTCGGGGGTTGACGGATCAAGCGCTGAGCTTGTGGGCAAGCTTGCTAATATCATTTCAGGTATATCCCTGAATCAAGGAACATATTGCGATGCTTGGGATGTATAAGGGTCTGAAGAACTTCTAGGGCTATTCCCAGACCTTCCAATATCCCGTGAATGAGGATTACACCTCAAATTGCAGGATGATCACCGCTGTGATTTAACCTAGGTGTCGATTTTAAATCACCAAATCTATGTATAATCATGGTTCTGCAGTGGGGTTTGGCTTCAGTGTGTCAGGGGCGGTCATGCTTTTTTAACGTGCAGTGTGGTTTTCTCCGGGGTTTTCGGTTAATGTAGGAACCTGATTAAGAACCCTGGGCCTATAAACCCAAAATAGTAGGATTCATACAAGGACCCCTAATAGAGGCCCAAGGTTTCTTAATCAGGTTCCTCATTAACAAAGATCCCGTAGGATCGAGTCATCGCAACCAGCATCGAACACCGCCGTCGTCATCCTCATCGTCACTGCTAGAACTAGCTTCCTGTGTAGCACCTTCATAATCAGGGTACTTTTTTCCTACTACTCGGTCTTTTAATAAGGGGACCCTAAAACAAAAAGGGCATAAGGGTACTACCCTGGAACCTAGAGAAGCATCATCACCAGACAAGGCTTTGATATCCAAGCAAAGAGGATCGCTACCTTGTATAAGACATCCCCTAGTGAAAGTACCCAGAGACTCCAATATCCCTTAATTAAGGAATATTTCTTTAATCATATTAGGGATCGTATTAAAATTTAAGCAATATTCCTTAATAAAGGGATATTGGAGTCTCTGGCCCCTTGGATATGACGGCGATTACTATGACGATGATGGTGATGATGCTAAGAGTGTGGAGGATGACGATGATAAGGATAAACGTGAGGTGGTGAACTGCAGATGCGCCAGGAGAACCGAAAGACGAAGAGGAAAAGCTACTACCAGAATTACGCTGAAAAAGCCATCTCACTACTACCTTTAGAAACGGTTCGCGATCTGAACAACAGCCACGGGAAACACGAGAACCGTGAATGTGCTTGAAGGCTTGTGGTGGTCGGAGAAGCTGCATTCGCTGCAGTGTCGTCAGCATCAGTACAAGGACCCTACCACCAGCACGATTACCACAATTATGCGCTCATCCATTCGCAGTCACCATCGTGGCCAGGACTACATTCTTGCCCATTGATCGCATTATGGTCGCTATGCCCACAAGCATTTTGATTGAGTTTGAATTCAAGACTTTCTCTGCAGGTCGAAACCCATCCCGCTCTAGTGCGGGAGCTTACAACTTAAGCCCTCGTCATCGTCATCATCGACAACATACTACGATTGTCGCCTTGCTCATACGAACCACCATCCTCACCCTCTTCCTCGTCACCATCTTCCTATTCTTCTCCATAATCACCGTTGTTCCTCTGCTCCTCGCGTGCCAACATTAGTCGGGGAGCCTTGCAGAAAGCAGCACATTGGCGTTGGCGCGTCCTGCGACCGTCGGACCCGCAGAAAACGGAAGGAAGGAAACTGAGTTAGTATGACCTAGGATGCCCAATAACCTAGGAATAAAAAGGCCTCCCTTTTTGGTATTGGCTGACTTTCTGTGGGAACTTGTCGGGTATCATGGGGAACTAAAGGTTAGCCTCTTTGGTTTTCTAGGGGTTATATATATAGGGACTATACTACCCAAAAAAGATTAAAGGTTACTTACTCTACTACTGGGTTAACACAGAGTTTAGCGATTGGGGTTTAGGGCTGCAAGGAAAGCATGTCTTCTGCTAGATACCCCTAGCATAGTGACATGAACTAGGCTCCTACTTGGAGGGTCGGGGGACTTAGTAAGCAGGTAGTAAGTAGACTTATAAGTACCCTAAAAGGGACCCTAATTGGGGGTATTGTACTTACAAGTCCCTAAAATAGCCAGTTACTAAGTCCCCCGACCCTCCAAGTAGTGTAGTGTTTAATGACCCGCAGCTTCTCCGAGTCTCGTGAACCCAGAGACTCCAATATCCCTTAATTAAGGAATGTTCCTTAAATCATATTAGGGGTCGTAGGAAAATTTAAGGAATAGTCCTTAGTTAAGGGATATTGGAGTCTCTGGGAAGCCTCAGGAAGCTGTATCCTAGGGCATTTCAAGGTTTTAACCTTTGGGCTACAGTCATACATGGGTTCTAATACCTCAACGTAAAGGTTACCTACTCTACGACTAGGCCAAAGGAAAGTAGGCCTCAAAAACCCCAAACCCTAAACCCTACCGCTAAACCCTAAACACCTAAACCCGTCTGGCCGAGGATGGTGCTACCTGCAGCATCGCAGCCTACTGTTCGTGGAGGTGTAGTAATTCTCTTTGGGAAGGAGTTTACAGGGACGAAGCAGAAAAAAAAGTACGCCTTGCTATACTTCCACGGGCTTGAAAAAATGCCAATACTTTTCTCAAAGCCGTGCTACGTATCCTACACCCCAAACCCTCTTCTAACTGTTGCGACCCCTATGCTAAGCCTCAAAACCCCTAATGAGGCTGGGCACCCTTAGAGGAATCCCATGATGCATAAGTGTGTAGAACTGATTTCGCCGCCCCCGCCCCCTCCAATACTACTTACTTGTCCAGTATCCCAGAAGATTTCACGGTTTAACTTTTGGGTTTACATAGGGGTTATTATAATACCCCCAAACGGTCTAAGGTTCCCTACCCTACCAATAGGATACAAAGGTTGAGCATCGAAATGGGGATTTCCCCAAATGGGGGACCCTAATCTGAATCCCTAAGTAACAGGATCCTTATTACAGGGAACTCCAGAAAGTTGGAATATGGTTTCATGGTAGGATCCCCTATAATTTACCTTGAAGGGTTTAGGATAATCATAGTCCAACTTTCTGGCTTTTACTTTGAGTAACAGGATCCTTATTATAAGGACCCCAAAAAATCAGGCACCCCGAATTTTTGGAGCTCCCAGATGTCTCCTCCAGACTTTGGGAGGCCGAAGCGTATCGCCGGGGCCACCTGGGAGATGTCAGAGCTGTCATGAATTTAGGGGGGTCCTATACAGGTTCATTAAGGTATCCTCACACTACACCGAAAACAGCAGAATACAAAAAGTTGGATACAAAAGAATATACAACATAACGCACACTGATGTGATTGCATAGGCATAGTATATAAAATACTACCGTATCATGTAAGAGAACATCTAAAAGGGCTCTTAGAAGGGTCCCTATGAAGCTTCCAAAAGTGTTTCCAAGTTCGGGCATCGGCTGAGGGTTTTGGAGTAAGTGTTGTTGGGTTTGGGTTTCGGGTTTATAATGGCTAGGATTCAGAGTTTGGGGTCTTGCTTCTTTTAGTTTTGTGTGCTTTGGGTTTAATTCGTTTGAAAGGCGTGTTTGGACCCACAAGGTGAAACTAGTTTCTGGCCATCGTGTGTATACGAATTTGCATAGATGAACGAGCCTCCTCATTCCATACCCGGGGGTTACGGAACTCGACCGTCACCATGCTGCAAGTGACTGCATCCACCCTACTCGACAACCGTAACCAAGCCCAGCAACGTAGACATCATTGAAGTCGCCGTGTTCAGACACAGCTAATGTAGGAACCTGATTAAGAAACCCTGGGCCGATAACCCCAAACTAGAGAGATTCATATAAGGAACCCGTACTGATAACGGCCCAAGGTTTCTTAATCAGGTTCTTACATTAGATAGGGTAGAGGAGCCTTTATGATTAGAATGAATTCCTTTAAAGGGGTCTATAAGGATTACTATAAAGGGCTATTACAAGGATTTCTACATGAAGGTTCCTACACTAATCTCCTAGGCTGCCTTGGTTCACCTGGCATTGCGCTTTGGGGTGTTGTAAGGAAACATTTGTGGCTCCGGTGTCCCGCTGTATACTCTAGTCCTGAAATGACTGTCTGGTTCTTAGTAGGGAATGGGTTAAGGGGACTACTATTGCGGATTATATAGGGACTACTATAGGGATCCACTTCCCCATTCCCTGTCAAGCACCAGACAGATGAGAAACGCACCCTCCACACCGAGTCGTCTGTTCTTGAACCCCTTCCCATGTTTATGCAAAACCTCCCCTCTTTAATAACGAAACATTCTGCATCCCGGCCCTCACCCCCCAGGATTCAGCCCCAATGCTACGACAGTTAAAGAATCAGCATAATTTGGTCTCTACCTAGAGTCCACAGTGTAGTTCCTTCTTTAGCTTAGCATATACTCATTTACGAGGTGTATTCGCATCCTAAATATAAGGTAAACAAAACAGGCAACTATAACGGAGTCTATCTGACTTGTCCCCATCCCCAGGATTTATGGGTTAAACTTTTGCGGGATATAAAAATATATATATATATATATATATATATATATATATATGTAGGCGTTCTAATACCCATTACAACAATACCCCTTACAACGTCAAAGGTTACCTAATCTACCAGGTGTCGGTGTGTGGATTTCAACAGTCCCCAAAACTCTATATAACTGGGGCTCTATATTGGGCAGTAAGGGAGATTTTATGCTTATCCCAAATCGATACCTACTCTACCACTAGGCCATAGGTAAGCACAGGTGGAAGAACTTCCGGCTGAGTGCAGAAGGTAGTATCAGCCTTAATAATTAGAATAGGGTTTTGGGCCCCATTAGACTCTAATGATTTTTGGCCCCTATATTACTAGACCCAAGAGTAACCCAGGCATAAAACGGATGCCCTTTTTGGCTTAAAGGGGCTTATAAGGGAACCTGAACCCTAAAAAAGGGAATAAGGGCCTACTCTGGGTCCTAGATTAAGGGAGTACCATATTTTAATACCTTTTTGGGGGTCAACGGGCCCCTTGCCAACCAGGATTGAACGGCTGAGACTGCAGGTAAGCCGGTCTTGACCTGCACTGCTGCAAAATGTAACAAAGTGTCACCTGCCCTGCGAAGGAGGGCTTAAGTAAAACAAAAATGTGAATGCATCTATGTCAAGATGCAATGGGCTGCATGAGAAAAGTCAACTAATGCTGGCCCTCACCACTACCTGCAGTATCCATTGTAGTTCCTGTCTCTTTGTGTATAGGCCCCCCCCCCCCCCAACAGCACATAAGCAACAAATAGGATAGGGATATCCCATATAAACCCCCTTATTAAAAGGAATCCGAATAAGGTAGGGGCAACCCCGTAAAATGCTTATGCTTATGTGCTTTTTGGGTCCCTAAGTTTATACAGGTTCCACATTCATGATCGGATGCGGTAACCTACAGAAGAAGTGCAATCCCAAAGGGTCCTATGTACTGTTATGGGGAATACTTCCCTAAGACATAATAGTAATTCCTAATATGGAAACCCTACTTGGAGGGGCATGGAACTTAGTAAATAAGATATAAGTAGAGTTATAAGTACCCTAAAAGGAGTTATCCCAACTATAACCCTACTTATAAACGACTTACTAAATCCCCTGCCCCTCCAAGTACATTCTACCCTACAGGTACTTAGGACCTTTTGAGACTCGGGCCCGTAGGTGCACCCTGTAAGCCATAGAGGCCCCTGAGCCCCTCTCAAGTAACCAGGGAGCAAAAAGGTATAAACGCGTATTCCACCATGGTTCCCTGTAACTTTAAGTAACAGGTCCCAACAGAAGTATTAAAGCATGGTACTCCCTTAATAGAGGGGCCTAAGTTAAGTAGAGTATAATGGCCCTCAAAACCCGATTCTAATTATTAGGGCCCTTATTAAAGTATGGTAAGCCCACTATACCCTTTTGGGCTTGCTGAGCAAGACCCCCTCGGGCCGCGACACCGTGCCTCGCGCCCAACCAGCGCTGAAGGCAGCCGCGTGTGATCCGGGGTCCTAAATAGGGCCCCGAAAAAGAACATAAGCAACAAGAATAACAGGGATATCCCATATACACCCCCTGATAAGGAAGGCCACTACGGTAGGGATATCCCCACGAAGTGTTTATGCTTGTGTTCTTTTATGGTCCTGAAGCCACCGCGGGGTTTGGGATGCGGGGGCGGAAGAGCCCCGAGGGCCCAGGATTCACAGGATTTGGGAGTTTCCGAAAATAGGATGGCCGAAGAAAAGTACGCTAGATATTAGGAAAATTAGTATAAGGACCCCAACAGACGGTATCCTTAATTTTCGGAAACTCACGTTTAAGGTTTAGGGCTTAGGGCAATGCCTATCAGCATCCAAGTGGGCCTTCGTGGGGCTGCATTTCGACTGAGCAGCGGTCCAGGTTTCAGGTTTAGGGTTTAGGGTTTAGGGTTTAGGGTTCCAAAAAGATACTATGATGTAAACCACTGATAAGCCCCGTTGAAAGGACCCTAATACTTGGATCCCCTTTCCTAATCTCTTTTCAGGTACGGGGCCCTAAACTACATTCGTGCTCATAGAGTGTCTTTGGGACGTGCATACCCTGCCCCAGGAAGCTTAAACCCTAAACTCCCAAAACCCCTAAACCCTCAACCCCTAAACCCCTAAACCTATTAGCCCTAAACCCTAAGCCCCCAAAACCCTAAACCCCTAAACCCTGAACCCCTAAACCCTAAACCGTTCCTAGCAGAAGCCGTGAGGCCTTCGTCTGCGTCCAGGTCCACTGCAAGAACTTCCGAGCCCTCCTGCACCTCAAGGAGACCTGCAGAACTCGGGTGTAGGGTTTACTGAAAGGTTCATGGGACTTAGTAACTATGGTTATACATGAGGTAAACAAAACTTATAAATGGATATAACCCCAGTTAGGGTACTTATAACTGTACTTACTAAGTCCCCTGATCCTTTAAGTAGGGTTTGGGGCTATATGGGAGTTTCCGAAAGCACACTAAATCGTAGGATCCTTGTCATAAGGACCCCCCAGAGAAGGGTTTGGGGTTTGGGGTTCCTACTTGTCGGGTATCATGGGGAACTAAAGGTTAACCTTCTCGGTTAAATAGGGACTATATAATATAGGGACTATACTACCAAAAAAGGTTAAAGGTTGCCTACTCTACTACTAGGGGCCATATAGCGAGACGCTCCAACGCCTAAGACACCAGGCCACCAACAAAAAGGAACTACGTGGGAAGGCATCAGTCGGAGTTTTGCTGCTCAGGGCTTCGGGCGTTAGGATGTCGGGTTTCACGGCATCAGGAATCCAGACCACAGCCCTGTTGGTTGGTTGATTGGTTGGTTGGCTGAATGAACCCCTAAACCCTAACGCCATGCACCCAAAACCCCACTGTCGATCTTGATCTGTGCCCTGAGCTCGAAAGGTCTGTTGCTTCTCTCGATTTCGGGTGTTCCGATTGATATTAAGCTGGCTTAATACATATAAAGGCCTTCATACTCACCTATACTTTTTCGAGGGTTCCTTAATATGGTTATGGCATAATGGGCCACAAAACCCAACTCTAATTAATAAGGCCCCTGTATCATAGTACCCTTATTAGAGCCCTTTTAAAGGAACCCTTATATAACTACTAAGGCCCCTATAAGGCCTCACACTGACACTCGTGTCCTTACTTCGGGGCAGGGGTCTCCGTTGGTGCTGCGGGTTTGTTTAGGGTTTAGGGTTTATAGGGTTTAGGGACCTTGAGGTGTGTTGATTGATGTGGGGGTTGCCGAAAATAGACGCCAAGATAGTACCCTAAATAGTAGGATCCTTATTATAAGGACCCCAAAATCAGGTACCCCTAATATTCGGAAACTCGCATGTGGACCCTGACTGACTCACTTCTTTACCGGCCTTAATGTTGGGATTCCGACCATAGTCCATACTAAGATCTCATGGTGTACGTGATGTTTCAAGTTAACATGCGTGGCCCGATGCGCAGCGCATCGTTTTGCACCGCATTCGTTTCATGCAGGAAAACATACAGACCTTTAAACGCATAAGCTCAGAGTGATTGAGCGAAGTTTCTCCTTAGAGGCTGAATATCCCAGCCGACCACAAGTAAACGTTTTGAAGCTTTCAAGCTTCAATTATGGTAGGGTTATATAAGCCCCAGAAGGTTAAAGGTTACCTACCCAGCAACAAGGTTGTTCTATCACTGAGGCAGGGGCTGCTTTCGGCTGGCAGGCGTGAGGCAATTGCCTAGGTGAGGCGCACGAAACTCAAAGGGTTGCGGAGTTTACTGTGGGTTTAGGGTTTGGGGCTTTAGGGTTTAGGGTTCTAGGAGCAAGTAGAGCATAGAGGGTTAAGGTCTGGGCAGCACTGCTACAGGACTGTATGCTTCAGTATGTTGGAGGCGACACTCACGCTTCTTGCTAGGGTCTTGATGACAACATCGAGACACGGTGTCTGAACACGAGGCTTCAACGAAGCTGAAACTCCTCCCATCTGTGACACCATCATGTTGCGTGCACTCTTGAGCAGATCCCAAAGGGTCCTACCTGTATGGTAGAATGTAGGGTTTCCATATTAGGAATGACAACTATGATTTGGGGAAGTATCCCTCATAACAGTAACTAGGGCCCTTTGGGATGGCAGCGCTATTCGAGTCTTCGGCTTCTGCAGAACGCTTGTTTTTGGGCTTCAGGAGCCCCCGTAGAGGTTTAGGTGTAAATTGTACGGCTTAAGGTTCACGCAAGGCTTCACAGATGGTTTCCAGTAGCCACACCGGGGATGTAAGTGGTAGTTCTAGATCTATAGACCTCTATCTCAAGGCTTTTCGACTTTCAAGGCTTAGAGCTTCGGATAAGGACGGGGCCCGACGGGTTGCCTCTCCTCGGATGGCGAGCAGCATCGTGGATCCCACCTCGACTGAGGACAAGAACAAAATATAGACGGTTTACCCTAAGGCTCGTAAGAGGGTCTTGGGCTTTCTCGGGGAGGGTTTCGGCTTTGGGGGCTGGGGGTTTGAGATCTCACTACGAGGGTCCAGGAGCGTTAGGGTAATCATTAGAGTAGTATAAGGGCGTTAATAATTGGAATAGGGTTTTGGGGCATGTCATACCACCCAGAATAGTAGTGGCAATTATTGAGGCCCCGAAACTAAATTTATAATAGTAGGCCTTATAGACCCCTTTAAAGAAACCCTACACCCCTAACCTGTCTACCGTTTAATCATTAAACTAATTATCCTGCAAGGCTGGGTCAGGTAAATCAGGGCTGTACTGAGCGCCGTGAGGTCGGGGCCTTAATCATTGGTACCCAGAGACTCCAATATCCCTTAATTGAGGAATATGCCCTACAATTATAGTAGGATCCCTAATATGAATCGAGGTATATTCTCTACTTAAGGGATATTGGAGTCTCTGGGTAGCTGGTTTTGGGGTATAGTGTAATACAAAATGCCTGTATTACGACACCCTAAGAACTAAGATTGCTGACTTGTGAGGCCGCTTTACTGCGGAGGAGGATCCTTTACCGCCTAAATAAATACCAATATTTTTCGTTGGGGTTGCTATAATAACTTCACTATTATAGCAACATACCAAAAAATGGAAACTTCCTTATTGTCGAAGCCTAGGCTACAGGTTTTGCAGCTTTGGCGATTACGAGCACGGAGAGACAGAGAGAGAGAGAGACTCAGACAGAGATAAAGATGGAGACAGTAGCGAAGACAGAGACAGAGGGAGAGAGTGGGAGACAGAGAGACAGCAAACCTTTCGCTCAACGCTTTAGGACCAGGACAAGTTGTGCCCTTATTTAACCAAGCCCTTACACACCCTGGACGCCTAAACCCTGACGAACCCATAAACGCTCATGTCTACCCTAAACCCTTAAACATCCTACGCCCAATAGCCGTAACAACATAGAACTCGCACCACCCTGGACCCCTAAGCCCTTATGAACCCTAAATGCTTATGAATATCCCAAGCGTCCGATAGCCCCTCCCCAAAAAATAGAAATCTACACAGCTGCCCGCCATGAGGCACAGTGCAGAGGCCGGCAGGGCAGCAACTCGCAGTCAGTCGAGAGAAGGTACCCCGGCCTCTGCAGAGTCTCGGATTTCCCCATAAGTTAGAATAGGGTTTTGGGACCCCCTTATACTATAATTAGAATCAGGAACCCCCCAAAAAAAGATAATTGTTAAGGCCCCTATATGAGTCTCCTGTAGTTCCTTCTTTGATACCTCACAGCAGCCTAAACACATAGTTGGTTCACCATGGCTAAACCAAACAAGGTTAGGGATATCCCATATAAACCCCCTCATAATGAAGCCCAACAAGGTAGGATACCCCTACAAAAATGCCAATGCTTATATGCTTTTTGGCTCCCTAAATCGCAACCCAAACCCAGGCATCACGCAACGAAACAGCAGCCTTCGACAAGCTGCGCCAGCTAGACACGAAGCCCCTACACCCCGGGACTGGCCCTACGGTGCTTAATTTGTTAATTGAGGCGGTGAGCACCTATAAACAGAGTTGATATGTACATCTATGTATGTGTATATATATATATAACTATAATGCTATTCAGAAGTAGGGGTGGAGAAGTCATGTCGTAAATTAACTGTGGCCTTGTTAGCACCAAAGCATTCAGAGCTCTATACTAAGCTTACCTGCCCAGTATCCCAACTAAAACTACCTTTCGGGCTTCTGGATTTTACAATGTAAGGATTAATTGAAACGGCTGAAGGTCACCTACTCTACTACTAGGTTACTAGGTAGTGATAAACAGAGTTACCCTACATTGCTAGGTACTCACACGCTGCTTTCAGCGTGGATCATACTACAGGCACCCCCTCCCTCCAAAAGAAAAAACAGAATTATAAAGGCAACCTGCTCATTCGACTTGCAGCGGAAGGCATACTTTCAGGGTCTCATGCCAAAAACTACTAAGGCCCCTATAGCAAGCATGGTACATTTTCTACTGCATCCAAGGTGCAGTGGTACACCGTGTGAACCAGACCTGCAGGAACTGCGGCATGTGCAGAAGGTGACACGGCTTAGTTTGGGGTTTAGAGGGTCGAACGTAGGAGCCTTAACAGTTAGAATAGGGCTTTGGGGGATATTATACTATACTATTCATAATCGGGAAACCCAAAATACTATAGATAACTATTTAGGCCCATATAGTAGGAGATCTAGTGTTCCTATATCAAGAATGAAAGCACAAGGATTTTTAGACATCACTCGAGGGTGATGATATCTTCTCTTGTAAGTGCACCTGGAGTTCCTGATTATAACGATACATAATCCACCCCCAGCACGCCTTTCTAACCCCCCCTCCCCCTAGTTGGAAGAAATCCTTCCGCCCCCCTCAAAAAAAACAAAAAACCTTGTAAACAAATATCAGAGCCAATCACCCTGCTAGTCTCTGGGCCCCGCGCTCTAACAAAGCATGGGCCATCTTCGAGCCCACGACGATGAACAAAGGCGACAGGAGCAAACCAGGTGCCGTGACCTGTCTCGAGCATTTTCGCTTTATTTTGGTTAACATCCCTAGTAACCTTAGACCTTCAACTCAGTCATCCTGAAACCCTAAGCCCAGTAATCCTAAAACCCGAAGTTCCGACACCCGGTTGCCCCGGAACCGAGAACCCTAGCTTTCTCGGAGCAGCGCTTGCCCTGAAGCATGTAGAGCAAACGCTTTCGGAGTTAGCAAGCACTTCCTCTTACTTGTCCAATCGCCTAGCCAATCGAAAAGTTGACCTTTGAGATCTTTTAGGGATTCCAATGCCACAGAAAGGCTAGACGCTTAAGGGTTGCCTGCTCTTCTGCTGCTGGCACTGCCTCAGGTTCGGCCGTCTCCCCTCAGGGCTTGGGTTTAGGGTTTAGGTTTGGGGTTTAAGGCTTGGGTTCAAACTATTCAAGTGGCCGAGGCTACTATCACAGTACCGCAGACTCTAACACAATGCTTCCTACTCCCGGTGCGCAGACAAGACGCTCCACTATTGAATCGACAGGAGCACGGCGGTGTCAGCATAAAATGGTGCAGCAAGGGCAGGATTAGAAGAACAGGATTTCGGAAGACAGACAAACGCTGTTTCCAAGTTTCCATTGAGCCTGCCGAACCGAACCCTGAACAACTGTCTGGATTGTGGTTCGCTTGCTTGCGCTTCCTTATCATTAGGACCTCAAATATGAACCTGCTTAAACCAAAAAAGGAACTACAACGGCGCGCTGAGCGTGGGCAGCACCCACACTGTAGCTGGACGAGACCCTAAGCCATAAACCCCGAACCCAAAACCTTTATGCACCCCTTAAACCCTAAACCCTTCTGGACCCCCTGATTGATTCCTTTAAGGGAGCCCTCCGTAGACCCCCTATACTACCCTATACTACCCTTGGCAATCTATTTCAGCCCAAAAACCTTAAACCCGCAACCCCAAACCCCGAAACTGTATAGATCCCTTATATCCCTTATGCTGCCCTTATAGGTAGGCAGTTTTATCTGCCTTCAGGTCGTCGATGCAGACCACCACCGGGCAAAGAAGGGTTTGGGCCTGGCCTCAGGGCGACCAAGGGCAAAGGCTTTGGGGCTTAGGGTTTGATATTATGTATAGGGTTTAGGGTTTAGGGTCTCGGCTCGGGCCCCAAATAACCTACATTTTTAAGGACCTATACTAGATCCAAGAGTAACGTAGGAATAAAAAGGGTGCCCTTTTTGGTTTAAACAGGCTTAAAAGGGAACCTCAACCCTAAAAAAGTGAATAACGGCCTACTCTAGGTCTCAGCACACAAGGAAATCATAATAAGGAACCCTAAAAAGCATGGTCTTTAGAGGGTCCAGGTAGGGTTTGGGATCAGAACCCTATATTATGATCTAGAAGGCTTAAGGTTTAGGGTCGAGGATAACACTTTTATCTTGCTTACAGGGTTTAACACTTTTTGAGCACCTTTTCCGCCTGCTTACCCTGTCCAAGCTAACGGAAGGCCACGGGGCCAGGCGAACACCACACCATCTGATTCTTGGGGCTCGAACCTTCCCTGCTCTGTGACATGCTGGATCTCGATCATCTCCCTCACCGCACTCCCATGTGTAGTGTCTCCTGGACTTGGGCAAGCGTCACATGTCCTGCCACCCATTGCTCATAGTGGCCTGAAACTGCTGCATGCTGAGGTTGGTGATCTGGTAGCTCACGCAAGGCTCCGACGACCCTGTGCCATCCAACCCAGCTTCCTCGGCAACAGACCCTGCAACCCCCGGCAACCCCTCTGACAGGCCATCATTGGAGCCAGAAGCTCCATGCTCGTCCAAGTGTGTGATCCCAGGCGGACCGTGACATGCGGCCAATGCAGGCACCGGGACCGCATGCACAGTCTCAACATCCGAATCTGTAAGAGCACCACTCCCTGGCTGGGATTAAGATTTTTTAACTTTAGTTTCATCTCCATTTCGAAGCGGAGCCGCCGCTGCCCAGGTGCGAGGAAAACGTATGTGCAGGGTCGCGCTCTTTAGCGGATCCAAAAGCGGACCGGCTGTCGGCTGCGGTAGTGCTCCGTGGGATCATCGCGCCACGTGTCGAAACGTCCGTCTCTCCTGTCGCCGCTGTAAGGAGACTCTCGCTCGCCGTGTTTGCTGACCGTGTCCCCGTAACCAGGGAGAGTAGCATCTGCCCTTCAGTCACCGGCTGTCGGCTTCAGCGATAGGAGGTTGTAGAGTCTGCAGCTCCAACATCGATTGAGGCCGTGTCTCAAATCAAGTTCCCTTGAAAAACGAAAGTCAGAATCTGCAGAATGCGAAGAGATTCTGACGAGCCAGTTCCTTTCAACTGCTGACGCCAAGGGACTGTCTGCGCGGGAGAAATTGGTAAATTGGAAACAAGTTAGATCAAACATCAAGCGATGCAAAGGCAACAGCACTGTGGTGCTGACGAGGCATGTCCGCTGCCGCCACTGCGTTGAGAAGGCTCACCAACTCGCACAAGCACCTTCCGCTGTGTCCCTCTCGCCCTCCCGCAAGTAACTGGTGGTGTCAAGCTTTCATCCTCTTGTAGTTTGCTGTCCAGCGGTTCAACAAACCATGTACAAGCACCTCGCAGACTGCTTCTTCATCGAAGTCATGTACCGGTCTTTCCATGAGTGTTGGGAATATTTGCGAAGTCAGCTGTGTAGATTCCCCTCAGCAACACGAAAGCGCGCAAATGCAGTCGGTCTCGCATGTCGCTGCTGTGAGGAGCCGCGCGTTCGTTCGCCAGCCTTGCGGGCCGTGTCTCCTGCAAAAGGGACAACAGCATCTTTCCCGCCTCCTGCACGCTGCCAGTCGTCGCGGGATCGCTATCCCCGAGCTCCCGATGCACTTCCTCTTCCGTGGGAAAGCCTTCACTATCCTGGAGCTCCCTCTGCACTTCGAAGGATCGCCAGTCGAGCGCGGGATCGCTGTTCCCGAGATCTCGCTGCATTCGTTTGTTGGAAGGATCGCTCGTCAGTAGCGACGGAAGTGCGCTCACCTGAGCCTGAGCAGTCAGGAGCTGAGGCGCTCACGTTGTGATGGGGTAAATCTGATCAACGTTGCGGCAGATGGGTGGCTTTGCACCACACGGGGGAGCAGCTGGCATTTGCGAACCGTGGTTGCAGCCGCACCGGAAGGTCCAGTGATCGTGGTTCCCAGGTACGATGGCACACCCATCTTGAACCAAAGGCTGCCTAGTCCAAGTCTGCACGACCACCAAGCTTGATCTCGGAACGGACGAGTGCTGTGCTTGAGCCAGGGGACCCTAATGTAATACCCTAAATAATAGGATCCTGATCCCCAAAATGAGGTATCCGAATTTTCGGAAACTCCCCCGCTGATGCCGCATCCGTTGAGGCTCTTGCCAAAGGGCTCGGGCGCGACTGAGGGATGCAATGCCTCGCCAAAAGGTTCAGGGTTTATGGGGTTTAGGAGTTTAATTTAGGGGCTTGGTTTTTAGGGGTTTAGGGATTTAGGGTGTAGGGTTTGGGGTTTAATGGTTTAATTTAGGGGCTTTTGGTTTAAGGGGCTTAGGGATGAGGGATTCTCGCAGCTTTCCTGTTTTCAAGAACGATGGCTGCGCAACCCGTCGTATGGTCGCCGTTTTGTCACGATAACGACACCACAGTCTGTGACAGCTGACCTAGACCTCTGGGAGGATCTAGAAAGTAGATCCCCTATTTCGGGGCCCTTGTACTACTACAGGTACTTTATGGGAACCCCCATTAAGGGATCTACTTTCTGGATTCTCCCGGGGGTCTGGGGAGTATCATTTCTTTCGGAACAGAGACTTTCTTGCATGCTTTTGTTTGCGTTGGAAGCTGGAGGACATTCAACCTGGAAGGTTACCGCCGGCAAGCTAGTCGCGTATGTCCTAGGGGATTTAAAGGTTGAGCTTTGGGCTTGAGCTTATATCGGGATTATCGTTTCCCCACATCTTTAAAGGTTACTTTTTCTATTGCTAAGTTGGGCTACCGGCTACAGTCTCGCTGGCAACGCTGCCGTGGGAGAAAAAGCAATCGTGAATAGCTAAACCAGATTATCAGACTCTTACCCTGGGGCTTTACGGGCGCGCATCAGAAGGCTTTTGGTCCTAACGACCATACCTTACGAGACTTTGTCGTCTCTTTTGAGCCTCAGGATTACTGACACGATGAATAGCAGTTTTGACCGTTTCGGCATCTGAGCCACTGCAATCCTGGCAGTGAGAAGGTGTAAGTCTTCTTCTAGGAATGATGTTTCATTGGTACGGAAGCTACACCCCTGATTCAAGCCCACAAAAAGCTAATCTTCTAAATCCGAGAAATCCAAACCCGAGACCTCTGAATCCCAAGCCCCAATCCCTCAACACCACGAACCTCCTCCCTCCCCCCAAGTCTCTCGTTGAAGTCTCTCCCCCAATCTTACAAGCCCCACTAGGTTCCTGAGTAGCCCCTTTATTATAAGGGCACCCTTTTTGCTACTTTTCGATTTGTAATAAGAGGACCCTAAAATACACAATGCAAACACAAAATAGGGTACTTGTCAGGAACTTAGTAGACCCTAAACCCTTATACATCTCTTACAGAAACCTTTAAGGATCCCGTATAGAACCCTTTAACCTACTTGTCGGGTATCATGGGAAACTAAAGGTTAACCTGTTTGGTTATATAGGGATTATATTGGGACTATATTACCCAAAAAAGGTTAAAGCGCGACGTGGAATAAGCTGCGTCCCCAGCGAAAGGCGTGAGACGAGCTTCGCAAAAAAGGTTAAAGGTTACCTACTCGACTACTAGGCTTTAATAAGGAACCCTTAAACTAAAAAGAACAGGCAAGGGAGGATCCCAGCTGAAGGCCTCACGCATGCGAAGCCTCTGTGGCAAGTATGCTGCGCTCAGCGTGCAGGCGAAAGCTGAGATGATCCCTGGCACATCCGGTTTAGGGTTTAGGGTTTAGGGTGTCGAGCTTCCTAAGCCAACCTCACTAAGATCTTTATGTAAGCACCTCCCCCCCAATTAAGAAAAACAAACACATATGTATACATATATATATATATATGTACATGAAGTGCCACGAATTTTGTGAACACCCCCCAGATCTCTCTCGTGAAGGGCGATGGAGATCGGCCGGAGACTGCTTGAGCGTGACATGTGGGTGGTGGTCAAAATTAGGGTTTAGGGTTTAGGGCTTAGGGTTTCCGGTTTAGGGTTTAGGCCCTTTTTGGGTCTATATAAGGATACGGCACCTAATATTTAGGGTACCCAAAAAAGGGCCACAACTTTGTCAACCGCCCATGTGTAGACGGAGACGGCACTGAAACAGTGTCGAATCAGCCGGAAGTTAGGCAGGAAACTGAGGATACCTTGATCCTGATTATTGGATTTTTCAGGTTTCTATGCTATAATAATAGATATGCGAAGGAGGCCGAAGAAAAGCTTGAACCCTAAACCCCAGCATTATTGAGTATTGTGGGCCCCTATGTGAGTCGAATAATAGGTTCATGCTCAGGAGCCTCACTCAAGCTACCATAGTGTCCTATACTTGTGGGGTATCCTGGGGAACTAAAGGTTAACCTTTTTGGTTATATAGGGATTATACAGAGATTATACTACCCCCAAAAAGTTACAGGTAACCTACTCGACTACTAGGATGTAGGGTTCCTGTACGGGCTCCCTTAAGGGCTTCTTCGGGTTCAGGAACTTAAGCTTGAACTACAAGAATTCAGGGATCTATAGTACTATAGTAAAAAAAGGGCCTCCTTAGTATCGTAACTTGAACTACATTTCCTAACACGAACTCCCAATATCAAGCCCGGCGCACTTTGCAATGAGATCAGCAGGTTGAAAGGCCATCGGCGTCCTGGGCTGGAGAGGCGGATTAATGGTCATCCATGCAAAGCAAGCTAGCGGTCTCGAAGTCCTTTGAAAGGGAGTTCCTGTAAGGGCTACGATAGAGGTTCTGTAAATACCGGCTCTACGATATAGGGGCCTGGTCTATGAGGGTCTCTTTGATAATTTTCAGACTTTGCTTCTACCTGTTGTCGTTCCACTGAGGGCGCACAGGCTTGGGATTCCGGGTTCCTTGGGGTTCCTCATTATAGACATGCATGAACTAAAGCAGCCCAAACTCTGCTCTAATTGTTAAGGCCCCTCGATCACAGAGCCCCTGATTTGGGGTAATCATTACCGTAACCCCCAGTACCCAGTAACCTACCTGTTTAAGGACTTATATAAAGAAGTCATATTAGGGATCCCTAAAAAAGTAGGCTCCTTAGAGCCTTAGGGTCCAGGTACTGTATATAATGAGGAAATCTAACTAATCAAGTTTTCATAGGGGGATCTAGGGAGCTTTCGGTACGGTACAGTCTAGTCATTGTCCTCTGGGCTGCAGATGTTGCTCTCTACGTCGATGTCGATGCTCTGGATGGGCGCATCAATCGTGTCGCTTCCCGCAATTCTTATATAGCGGCCTGAATGGCCAGGATCTGCGGTATGTGATACCATAGCAGCATCCCGAACGATGAGAGGCTGTTCTTACTATTGCTTAGTATGCTGGACCCTAAACCCTCAACCAGGCTTTCGACCCTCTTGATCAGCCCTCTTTATCTTCATCTGGGTGGTTGTCAAATTAGGGGTCCCTCATATACAGTAGTACTGCACCTAATATTTAGGGTACCCAAAAAGGGACCCTAATTTTGACAACTACCCTTATATCCCTTGTACTGCCCTTATAGGTAAGCTATTGAGTTATAAGTAAGGTAGCTACAGTTATCAGTACTTATAACCCCAATTAAGGTACACATAACCCTGCTTACTAAGTCCCATGTTCCTCCAAGTCTTTATATCCATCATCTGTCTGCGATGGAGCCGGCAGGAGCAGGGAGCTCCGAAGATGAGAAAAGGACACGGATGCCCAGTAACCTAGGAATAGAAAGGGCTCCCTTATTCACATTATTGATATTGGGTAACTTTATAACTAAAACAGGCCCCTGGGGTAGAATTCTGTACTTATATTAGGATGCCCAGTAACCTAGGAATAAAAAGATAGAACCCCACAGTACCCTTTTAAAGGTTTCCTTACACTCTCAGCGGTTCCTACCAGTGTTCCTGTAAGGCTTCCCCAGTAGAGGCAGAGGGACTCTTTGGCTAGGATGCCCAGTAACCTAGGAATAAAAAGGGCTCCCTTATTGGTACTTGGAGGGTCGGGGGACTTAGTAACTGGTTATTTTAGGGACTTATAAGTACCATAACCCCAATTAGGGTCCCTTTTAGGGTACTTATAAGTCTACTTACTACCTACTTACTAAGTCCCCCGACCCTCCAAGTATTGGGTAACTTTATATAAGGAACCTAGGACTACAAAAAGGGGCTAAGGTACCACTGGGCATCCTAGAAGACACGAAGCCCTAACGACAAATCTCAAACCTCCAGGGTTTACCCGGGTGGTTGTCAAAATTAGGGTCCCTGATTTCGGGCACCTTAAATATTAGGTGCCGTATTATAATAATGCCCCAACAAGGTACCATAGTCTTGACAACCACCCACCTGGATCGCGCAAAACCCGCCTTTTGACAGTAGAGCCAGAAAGTTGGAACATCAATATCCTCATGGCCTTAAAGGTAAAGCATAAGGGATCCCAGCATCAATCACCCTCAACCCATGTTCCAACTTTCGGGGGTTCACTAAAGGGCTCCCTAGTATGATTTCCTTATATACAAATCCTTAAAAAGGTAGGTCATCATGATCCCGGAACCTGTAAAGGGAACTCCAGCAAGTTGGAATATGGATTTATGGTAGGATCCCCTATAGTTTACGTTAAAGGGGTTGCGATAATCATCTTCCAACTTTCTGGCTTCTACTGTATAGGGGTGGTTGTCAAAATTAGGTTTCCTTTTTGGGACACCCTAAATATTAGGTGCCGTATGATGGGGACCCAAAAAGGGACCCTCATTTTGACAACCACCCTTTTGGGAGTTTCCGGCTACTGTAACCGCACTCCTAAGCCTTGATCCCTGAACCCGGAGCCCCTAAAAACTGTGACGGTTTAGGGTTTAGGGTTTGGGGTTTAGGTTAGGGTTTAGGGTTTAGGTTAGGGTTTAGGGTTTAGGTTAGGGTTTAGGGTTTAGGGTTTAGGGTTTAGGTTAGGGTTTAGGGTTTAGGTTAGGGTTTAGGGTTTAGGTTAGGGTTTAGGGTTTAGGGTTTAGGGTTTAGGTTAGGGTTTAGGGTTTAGGTTAGGGTTTAGGGTTTAGGGTTTAGGGTTTAGGTTAGGGTTTAGGGTTTAGGTTAGGGTTTAGGGTTTAGGGTTTAGGGTTTAGGGTTCAACAGGTGGAATGAAGGTAGGTAGGATTAAAGAGCCCTTGAACTGTTGATGAGATAAATCCTGCAGTACCTTAAGGACCCTAAACTATGGGAATTATGGTATATTCTATGGGTAATGCACGGTTTATATCATCGACCGAAGGACTCTTATTTGGACCTTACCTACCTTCGTCCCAACCTTGGAGCCCTTCATAACTCTAAGAACTCTCATAAACCCTAAACCTTAAACCCTAAACCCTCAACCCTAAACCTTAAACCCTAAAGCCCTTTGCAACCATCAAGAACTCTCCTAAACCCTAAACCCTAGAGGCCTTTGCAACCCCTAAAGAACTCTCAATGCTTCCCAAGGGCCGGCTGTTCCCAAAGGTGGGGCCATGAGGGCCACGGGATGCTTCGGGTCCTGATCGGTTGAGAATCGAACTCCGTAGCTTCCTTTAGGATTCCTTTAAAAGGTTCCTTTCAAGGGCTCTAAGGATCTATAAGGGTACTATGATATAGGGT
Organism: Symbiodinium sp. CCMP2592; assembly: GCA_905221615.1. Taxonomy (NCBI): domain Eukaryota; class Dinophyceae; order Suessiales; family Symbiodiniaceae; genus Symbiodinium; species Symbiodinium sp. CCMP2592. The sequence continues at coordinate 200,601 of CAJNDT010005235.1, read as the reverse complement.
CTTGATCAGTTGAGAATCGAACTCTGAAGCGAACCCTAATCTAGAGACCTTAATAATTAAAATAGGGGGCTCCCTTTAAACTATAAGGGATCTATAGCAGGGTTCTATACTATAGGGGCCATAATAATTCGAATAGGGTTTCGGGGTATACTGTGTGTACTTCATGCATATTAAGGAACCCCCCAAAAATAGCGCAGGCAATTATTAGGGCCCTTATAGTAGTCTAAGTGAAGTCGTTGTGAACTTGTGCCTCTATTACAGTAATCATGGGCTTCATACGGGTAATGGAGCTTTATAGGGATGAAGGTAGCATAGAACCCTTCAAGGAATCCCATTCGAATCATTCACGCCCCTGTAAGCATTTATGCCGACCCCTGATTAATAAATCCCCTCCGTTGGTAGGAAATACAGTCGGGATGCTAATAATTCGTGATGTTGAAGTTGGCGGGTCCATAAATCAAAGTCTCCAAGTACTATAAAGGCTTCAAACTTATTCAGACCCTTGCATTGATTCTCAAAGCCACGCACGGCTGGACTGGACATGACATGTGTCAAGGCGAAGAAGAGGCACCCTGAAAAGAAATTCAGGATTACCACGGGGATGATGTTTGAATCCATGACAATATGATGATTCTTGCTCGAGTTTGTATTATGTTGGTACTCGTGCTCGTATGAGTACGTTATCCCACTAGAACTGAACGGTACCCCTTCGAAGCTGCCCCCACCCTGTAATAGTGAATTTAAGGATTATATTAAGGCCCTATTATATTCCGATTATACCACTATTACAGGGTAGGGGCCCCTTCTAAACGGTACCCCACATGCGCCATGCAAGCCGAGCTACCGTCTCCCGAACCAGAACACCGCCGCAAGCGCCGGGCAGTTGTCGAGCGTCCAGCAGCGCGAATTCCCCGGTCTCCTTAGGCTTTAGGGTTTAGGGTTTTCACGGTGCCAGTCCTTCTATGTTGAGGGTTGTAGTATCCTGGCCGTGGCAATGGTCGTTGCCGTCGTGTCCGTGTTGGTAATAGTTTCAGTATGAGCAAGAATCTGTCTTCGTCGCAGTCTTCGTCCTATGTCTCAGTACTGGTATGACCACTTGAATTCGCGTCATTACCTGTTATTCTTGATAGTATTTACTATAGAGCTGGCACTGGTACTCGTAAGTATGAGGATTAGTCTGATGATTAGCATTGCTGTTGGTCTTACCATATTCCTACGAGTATTAGAACCGTAGCGGCATTTGACGCATACCTGTAGCAGTAGCAGTAGTATCAGTAGTAGAAGCAACAGTTGTTGTAGTAGTTGTTGTAGATGTAAGTGTAGGTGCTGTTGCTGTTGTTGTTGTCGTTTGTTGCTACTGTGGTTGTAGTTGTGAAAATGGTTCTAAGAGTAGCAGTCATCGTCGTTGTGGTTGTGGTGGTGGCGTTCGTGGCAGTAGTGGTGGCCTTATCTGGTAGTAGTCGTCGTCGTGGTGGTAGCAGTATCAGTAGCAGTAGCCTTTCTCTCAGCCGCAAGCTTAGTGATAATGGTGCTAACTGGTCATGAACGGCGGCCTCTGCAGCTGCAATGAAACCAGTCGTCTCCATGCCCAAGAACAGGGATGCCTGCACATCGCCATGTGCTTTGCTTTGGTTGGTTAAGATATCAATTTTCGAGTATGTGCTTGATACTGCAGGTGACCTTCTTCGAACGATGAAGCACTCAGAAGTTTCAGAAGCAGCTTCCCAAACACAACGACTATGAGGTTTACGGTATAAAGGTATTGAGGGATGTAGCATTGGAGCCTTCATGTCGGCCTTAGTGAATAGAGCGGAGTTTTGTTTGGAGGGAGGGTGTTGGCTATTCTAATGACAGGCAACCCGGAGAAATTTTATTGGTATTTTTCCGGCCCAAATATTGCGCAGTATGATCATTCTGTGGGTCGTGGCATCCGCTGCCGTCGCAACAGCATAGTGCGAAGTAGGAGTTTTCTATTTGCATAAAGCCTCCCAAATCAGGAGTCATAAGGTTTAGGATTTTGAGTAGGGGCAAAGGTGCACTCATAATGAAGACGCCTCTACTTTGGGGCTTGTTTTATGGTTTATAGTACCTGAACCCGTCGAAACCTGTTCAGGGTCTCTCCGCATGTCCCACCCAAATCTAGAGGCCCTAAGTTCCCCCACACGTCTGCCGGAATGGCGGGGGCAGGTCTAGGGTCTTGAGGACTCAGGGTTCAGGGATTTGTGGGGCTTGTGAGGTTTAGGCTTTGAGAAAATTGGAAAAGGATGTTCGGTGTACCTTATGGAAGAACTCTAAGAGGCAACCCTGAGGACAAATGGTGGTGATTATTCAAGCCGCTGCACTACCCTCGCAAAAACCTATAAATCCGCTATAAAATCTCATAACGCACTATTTCCCTTATTATTCAGGCTTCTAATTACAATACATTATATAAATTGAAGCTTAGCGGCTGAGTTCATACGCCCCCCAAAAGTGTACACTTTCAGTTTTACACCACCGGGCCGAAAGTTTCGACATGCAGCTTATGACATACATGTATGTCGCGGAGAGGCGGAGAGCCCCAAGACCCATTTTACGTGGCCAGCGTGGCGGAGTAATTACTTTCCGGGAATAAATTTATACTACTATATAGTTTCCGGCGGAGAGCTTTGCGGGGTTCTGCTAGGATTCTACGGGGGAAAAGGGGTCAACATGTGATGATCTCTCAACTTCATGTTGTATGGCGAACTTTCGTCCTGCGGTAGTGTAGTGGGTAATATTACGTATCCCAAAAAGTGTAAAGTGTATCCACTTAGCAGCTAAGATTATATAAATTGAGGCCTTTAGCAAGGCAAACGGCGATGAGAGCAGTCGAACAGAATCCCCCTGACGAAGCCGAGTTTCCTGCGCAGCAAACATCTCTGTTTTGGCTTATTTTTTTGTGTTTTTGGAGGGCTTTGGAGCTTTGTTTTGAACTTTCACAATCTAGGAGGTGCTTTTAAAGCCTTTGAAAAATATTAGCAGGTAAGATCCTCTTAAGCCCAATAAGAGCAAATGTAAAATGTCCCAAAGACCTACGTAGCAGTTTTGGTGCTTCGATACGCAGTTTTGAAAATGAGAGCTGTATGATGTTTCAGAGGTCCCTTCCTACCCAGCAATGCAGGTCTTCGGGTGGTAAGTTCCCGTTTAGGGTTTCTTCACCGATTCCGGGCCTTGACGACTATAATAGGGTTTTAGGATGGTTCAGGCATGAACTGCTTCTTGAAGGCTGCTTTCCATACATACCCTAGACTGCCCTGACAATCCAGCGCTCCCAGTCCCTCAACCCCCCAAACCCTAAACCCTAAGCAATAAATCCCAAAACCCCTAGGGATTCCATCATAGTCCTTGCATCGTGAAAGCATAATTAGGTATCCAACAAAAAATCCAGCTCGTTGGGTATCCTCTTCGAATTAATGAGGCCTACTCATTCACCCCCAATGCCAACACAATCCTGATAGAACCCATGAAGGAACTCATATAGAAGGCCAAAGTGGAACCCGTACGCAGCCAAAAAACCGTTCGCGCTGAAGGCCTGTATATTCAGAACCCCTCGATTCCTTAAAGGCATCCAAATAGGACCCAAAAGGACATGAGCAGGAGCGGTTTACAAGGACATCCCTACCTCTTGCTTTAAGATATATGGGATATACGCATCCTAAGTTTGGCTTTCATTGCGTTTTTGGCGTCTCTTTAAGGGATCTATAAGGCCTTCTTTCATGGCTCCTTCAAGGGATTGAGCTTTAAGGTTAAGGCTTTTGGGGGCCCTTGAAGTAGAAGCCAAAATAAATATCAATATCATTCCTCTAAACCCTATTCTACTTATCAAGCAACATCTGAGCATTCTAATTATTAAGGCCCCTGCATCATTGAGCACTTGTAGTTGCCCTTATGAAATCCTTTGAAGGACCTTTGAAAGAAGCCCTGTTCTAATTTTCACCTAGACACCCCCACAAGTAGGTAAAATAGTGACCCAAAACCTATAAATGGCCACTATTCTGCATACTTGGAGGGTCCAGGGTAAGGCCCCTGCATTACCTACCCCCAAACCCCTAAAGCCCTAAACCCCTATACCGTAAAATCCTAAACCATAGTGACCCGTAAACCCTAAACCCTCAACCCTGCAAACCCTCTAAACCTTAACCCCTGAACACTAAACCCTGTAAACCCTCTAAACCTTAAACCCCTGAACCCTAAACCCTATAAACCCTAAACCCTGCATTACCTAAACCCTAATCCCTAAACCTTACACTAAGTCCCATGAACTTTTAATCCAAGGGTGAAAGGAGGGACCCCTAGGTATATACCCTTACTGTAGCTATTATGAGGCCCCTACATTACCTAAACCCTAAACCCTAAACCCTAGAGACCCTACACCCTAAACCCTAAACCCTGCATTACCTAAACCCTAAACCCTAAACCTTAAACCCTAAACCCTGCATTACCTAAACTCTAAACCCTAAACCTCAAACCCTAAACCCTGCATTACCTAGACCCTAAACCTTAAACCCTAAACCCTACATTACCTAAACCCTAAACCCTAAACCCTACCTAAAACCTAAACCCTGCGTTACCTAAACCGACCTCCTTGGGTAGGAGGGCGAGTCCCTTCTCGGGCCGCGAGGCAAGACCTCAGAGGCCCATGGGGGGTTTCAGGGTTTAGGGTTTATAGGGTTTAGGGGGTTTAGGGTTTTAGGTTTTAGGGTTTATAGGTTTAGGGTTTAGGGTTTATAGGGTTTAGGGTTTACCCAGAGGCCCCATAGTAGTTCCTTTTTTGGGAGCTCATATTTCGAACCCTGTAAGGTAATCCCAAAAAGGAACTGCCATGGGGCCTATGGGTAGGGTTTAGGTAGTGAGGATCATGGGACTTAGTAAGTATGGTTTAAGGCTCCTTTTAAGGCTACTAAAGGGTTCTATGATAGGGTTCCTTAAAAGGGATCTATAAAGGTTTTAGACGGAGGATCATGGGACTTAGTAAGCACGTAGGGGCATAAGTACAGTACTTTAAATTGGGGTCGTAAGTAATTATAACTGTAGTTACCGTGCTTATAACCCTACTTACGAAGTCCCGTGATCCTTTAAGTAGGGAGCAGTTTATGTTTCAGGGGTTTAGCGTGTCGAGATTTAGGGTTTAGGGGTTCCGGGTCTAGGGTTTAGGATTTTATGGTTTAGGGCTTGAGTGGTTTGGGGACGAAGACAGGGGCAGCTCCCACAGGAATGTCCCAGAGTCCTTTCAGGTTTGGGGTTTCTTTGGGAGAAGACTCGCGAGGCCATGCTTCTCGCAATGATACCTCGTGCAAAAGCACCTAAACCCCCAAACCCCTACACCCCCATAGCTCTAAACCCTCAACCCCTACACCCCTACACCCCTAAAGCTCTAAGCCCTAAACCCCTAAACCCGGTGACAACACTCAGCCTGGGCTTTGAAGTAACCAGGGAGAAAAAAGTATAGACTTTTTTTTCATAAATTGGTTCCCTTTAAGTACCAGGTCCCAAAAAAATATTAAAGTATGGTACTCCAAAGCCCAGAAACACAGAGGACTGCATGCCAAGCAGCGCAGAAGCACCATTCCAAGGCTTCCTCGCCGCAAGCTTTCTCAAGGCAAAGGCCCGCGATTTCTGCAACCCAAACCCAGAGACGGTTTAGGGTTTAGGGGTTTAGGGTTTAGGGGTTTAGGGGTTTAGGGTTTAGGGCTTAGGGGTTAAGGGGTTTAGGGTTTTAGGGTTTAGGGGTTTAGGGGTTTAGGGGTTTAGGGGTTCAGGGGTCAAGGGTTAAGGGGTTAAGGGGTTGAGGGTTTTAGGGTTTAGGGGTTTAGGGTTTAGGGGTTTAGGGGTTTGGGGTTTAGGGGTTTAGGGTATAGGGGTTTAGGGTTGGGGTTCCGTAACCTAGGAGGTGCATTTAAAGCCTTTGAAAAATGGTAGTAGGTAAGATCCCAAAGCCCTACCGAGCTAATGAAGGAATATACCTTGACACTATAGTAATTAGGAGGCAGGATCCCTAAAATGATCTAAGGCAAAGTCCCTCATTAAAGGATCTAGGAGTCTCTGGGAACCCGGGACCAGATTGAAGTAATATAGGAGCCTTCTGCGCTGGGGCGTAAAGTCCGAAGGACGTGTCCATCCATACAATCATATATATATATATATATATATAAGAGGAGCCGTAACGATTAGAATCGCGCTTCTCTTTGGGTTCATGCTAGTATTGTTTATGATGCAACACCAAACCCTACCTTTCTCCACCGTCCAGGCATGATGCGAAGACAACATGGGAGGTTCCGAAATTAAGGGACCTCAGTACAATACCCGAAATAGTAGGATCCTTATTACAAGGACCCCAATGTAAGGTGCCCCTTTTTTCGGAAACTCCAAACCCTAAACCCTTTGTAGAAGCCCTTATAGATCCCTTTAAGGAACCCTTTAAGAGGGTCCCTTTGAAGGCACACCCATAACTTTCGGAAACTCTAAACCATTATAAAGCCATAGTACCGCTATAGTAGCCCTTTAGAGGAACCCTAAGGTACCCCTAACTTTTGGAAACTCCCAAATAGCCTAAACCCTAAACCCTATAAACCCTCTAAACCTTAGACCCCTAAACCCGAAATAGCCCTAAACCCTAATTCCCAAATAGGATATCCCATATAAACCCCCTTACAATGAAGCCCAACAAGGTGAGGATATCCCCTATTTAAAATGCTTATGCTTATGTGCTTTTTGCGTCCCTCAAAATGAAGGCCTAGTGGTGGAGGCTTCCACGGAGGACGCGAGGAAGAGCTGGCAGAAGGCGTCGTCGGGAAGCTCAGGGCGGCCTCAGGGAAGGAAGGACCCCAATGGAGGGGCCTCACTTAAAGGTTCATGGGGCTAAGTAACTAGGGTTATAATTACGGTAACTATACTTTTAATTAGTTCTAACCCCAGTTAAGGTACTTATAACTGTAGTTACTAAGTCTCATGAACCTCCAAGCAATAGTAATGTAGGAACCTGATTAAGAAACACTGGGCCTGTGACCCCAAAATAGTAGGATTCATACAAGGTACCCTAATACAGGCCCAAGGTTTCTTAATCGGGTTCCAACATTAATCGGAAAAGGGTGTTCAGGTGTACTATAACTGGAACAAAGAACTGCAGGGAACAGTACTATGAACCACTCATGAGGGCCCTGAACTCGGGACTGTGAACGGGCACCATTACATGATGAATGCACGGCGGTTTAGAAGCTTGGGTTCAAAGCTTAGGGTCTAGACTTGAGGGTTTGGGGTTCGTGGTTGCACTAGAGCTCAGGGTTTAGGGTTTACATGGGTGGTTGTCAAAATTAGGGTCCCTTTTTGGGTCCTTAATATAATACGGCACCTAATATTTAAGGTACCCAAAAAGGGCCCCAATTTTTGACAACTACCCACATAAGGATTATGTATGTCTACGTCCTACGTGCTTCTGGTAGTGCCATCCCTATCTTTACATGTAGGCATGCGGCTGATTGGCTGCTCAGCTCGGCAGCTTTGTAATGGGGTCTTGCATGTGTGTGAACAAGTGTGTGCACATGCATTGCAGCCTCACAAACCATCATGCCAGACTATTTCTAGCGACATCAATACCATGATGGACGGCAACAGGCAGTACAGTAGTGCCGCTGATAGAACCAGATACCCGCAAAAGCAGAACCAGGCAGAACACTAAGGCTGATCTATCCGGACGAAACGTTTAGGGGTTTTGGGTTTAGGATTTTAGGGTTTGGGGTTTAGGCGTATACTCTGAGCCTAAGCTGCAAACCTCAAAGAAGATCACGCCTGCATAGCGGCCGCAGCCTTCTCCGCCTCCGGAAGAGGCACGGCGGCCAGAAGGGTTGCCTGGACACCCAAAGGGTTCTATGTACTGTTATGGGGAATACTTCCCTAAGTCATACTGGTAATTCCTAACATGGAAACCCTACATTCTACTATATCGGTACATAGGACCCTTTGGGACGGGAGTAATATAGGGGCCTTATTAACTAGAGTAGGGTTTGGGGGCCCATTATACTATAGTTATAATAAGGAACCTCCACAATGGTATTGGTTGGTTACTATTGAGGCCCCTATATGGGCGTTTTTGGTTTAGGGCCTAGGGTAGAGTTCGGGGCTTTAGAGTGGATTTAGATTGCTTTGTTTGTGTTCTTTTGCTGGGAGGGCCGGAGAAGGGAGCGGAGTTGGGTTTTCATAGGCTTCTGAGAACGTAAGCCTACTTGTCGGGTGTCATGGGGAACTAAAGGTTAACCTTTTTGGTTATATAGGGACTATGTAGGGACTATACTACCCAAAAAGGTTAAAAGGTTACCGACTCGACTACTAGGTAGGGGTTTTGCAGCTTTAGGGCTTATCGGGCCTGAGAATGAAGACGACTACTTGCTGGTCCCTTAGAAGCTGCCCCCACCCTGTAATGGTGACTATAAGGATTATATTAGGGCCCTATTATATTCCAATTATACCATTCTAGTTGGTCCCATTCTAGCTCAGACGGCGAGCTTCGAAACACTACCTTTCCCTTCTGTCCAAGGGTGAAAGCAGGGACCCTTAATAGGGACCCCTAGGTACTTAAGGGATCAAAAAGGGTTCTATAAAGGGTTTAGGGTTTAGGATTCATTTAATAAGGACCCCTAGGTATATATCCTAAATATAGCTATTATATACCCATTATATAGCCCATTATAGGGTAGGGTCCCAATTTAAGGGTCCCTCCTCATGTTTTCCCCTTTCCCTTATGCATTGCGCTAACTTTGGTCCTGGCTGCTACGGTTGTATAGCTGCTGTTGTACCTGCCGTGCATATATATACACACACACACACTCACACGTACTTTCACACATATAAATATATGTATATATATATATATATATATATATATATTGATTCATATACATACGCACACATACACACATACATATCGGATTTCAATCAAAACTGCTGACTACTCCCTGCATCATATTCTCAGTTTCTGCGATTCCACAGCTGAAATTCCCACCAGCATCTCGCAAACCTACACCCTAAATCCTCAGCTGCCATGCTTGTACTACTACAGTATTGGGAACCCTTTGCGGTTTGAACAATCCCCACAACTATTTGTAATTAAACTACAAGGGAAAATGCAAAACCATCCCTAAACCCTGCATGAAAAATGTCCCTAAACCCTACACCAGCAAATCCCAGTTTTTCAGACCAAGACTAAGATTCCCGCCCCTTTAGGCTTTACACAGCGGGGAGGATGACAGCTCTGGCGACCTAAACCCTAAACCTCCAAGGTTTAGGGTTTAGGGGTTTAGGGTTTAGAGATTGGTGTTTAAGGCGTCTTCTTGCCCAGTGGCCGATAGTCCATGCTAAAATGGTGCCACTGCGCCAGGGTTTATGGGTGGCTGCATATTTGGCGTCAAGTCACCTCCTTTGTATGCTGTGTTAGAACTCGCTGAAGCGCGAAGTTTTTTGCACCCGCCTGCTGTGATGAATACAGACAGCCACCCAAACCGGGCAGGAGGGCAGGGGACAAGGGGAACAGAGGCAGAGAAAGGGCAGAGGAGGGCAGGGCAGGAACCCTGAACCCTACCCTAAACCCTAAACTAAACTCAAAACCCTGAATCTAACCCTAAACCTTAATCTACACCCTACACTTAAACCTTAATTAAACACGACCCTTACACTCAGCCCTAAACGCCAAGCTCTAAATTTCAACTTTTAATCGGGTTTCGCCGGGCCTCAAGAGCCCTGGGCTCGTGGGCTGGTGGGAAGACAGCGAACAACCTCGGAGGCCAGGGATTTGTTGGTGGTATTCGCGTTTTTTGTGTGGTTTGACTTTGGGGATTGATGTGTTTTTTTGAGGGTCTTTCAGGGTGCTCTGAGTTTTGGATGTGGTTTGAGAGGGTTTTAGCGTCTTTTGGGTATAGAATTTGCTTTGTTTCGGTATATTATACCATAATTGGTGACTAGGGACTGAAACCAAGCTGGGAACGGCACAGGGTTTTAAAAGCTTTAAGAATGCCATGAGGGTCACAGCGGGCAGGCCTGCCATCAGCAAACTGATGACAAGCGCTGCCGGCTTCCAGTGCGGACTAGTACTAGTAGTACTAGTAGTAGTAGCAGTAGTAGCAGTAGTAGCAGTAGTAGCAGTAGTAGCAGTAGTAGCAGTAGTAGCAGTAGTAGTAGCAGTAGTAGCAGTAGTAGTAGCAGTAGTAGTAGCAGCAGTAGTAGCAGTAGTAGCAGTAGCCGTGGCCGTAGCATGTTTGATTGCAACGACTGCTCTTGCGACTGCATGGTGCTGCACTCATGTGTTCATATTTCGATCAAAAAAGTACTTGTGATATCGTGTCTCTTGAAATTCACGGTGCCGCGAGGCTTGGCTTTCGTGCTGCACCCATGCCCTAAGCACTTGAGTTGACTTCCTGTAAACTCTTTGGTTCCAAAACGTCTTGGTTCACCAGCTGCTGTTTTCTGTACTCTAATGCACCCGAACATTAAAGAGCACTGCTTCGTTGCCTTGGTTCGGATATGCAGTCTACCGAACAACAACACTAGCATGTCTGAACTAAAGCGCTCTGCAATTCAAAATCTCTGCTTGGGGGTTCATGGACAGTAATAAGTACCCTAACTGGGGGTATATCCAATTATAAATATAGTTAGCTTTTTTTATAACCACATAGTTACTAAGTCGCATGAACCTTTAAGTGGTCGTGCCCTGGCCTTACTGAGCGAAGGGCTCTGTGGTGGCGACCAACTCTGGGTCCATCACCGCGCCTCAGTGTGAGCCACGACCATCCTCTGATGAGCATCAAAACCGATGCTAAAACCCTAACAATGTGTCCTGTAAACCCTCAACCCTAATTAAACCCTAAACCCTAGACCCTAAACCCTACTAAACCCTGAAGCTCCTTTAAACCCGAAAGCCCCATGGGAGCGATTGATACTAGGGGGCTCCAGCCGCCGCAGCCTCGGAGCTCTAAGGCAGCATTCCGCTACCCAAAGAGCCCAATACCCCTTAATTAAGCAATATACCTTAAAGTATTATAGGAGCCCTAATATGATTTAAGGTATATTCCTTAATTAAGGGGTATTGGAGTCTCTGGGAAAACGGAGTCACATATTATCTCTCGCACTTGGAGCAGGGTTTCCTTTAATAGCTCTGTCTTTAAAGGCTTCTGAAGGGATTTCTCAAGCTTTAGACAAAAAGGGTTCTGAAGGGCTTTCTCAGGTTTTTATACGACCTGAACTGTTCAGGTTCCTCTGCAAGCCCGCAATAATTTAGGGTACCCTGTTTCCTGCTGTCAAACTTCAATGAAAAGCGCTAAATGAAAAGCCCTGGTCATAGATCGCGATAATCCAAACCTGAACAATTACGAAGAATGATCCTGAAGAGTCCTGTCTTTGTACTTTATACAATCCCAAAAAACTACTCTCTTGATTAAGGCTCCTACATTACACCTGTCTTTCGTATGAGTCTCAAAAAGCTGGAGACCACTACTAACAAACTCAACCTACACGATCCAAGCACGCTGGCCCTGAGCAAGCACCAGTTACAGAAAACCCCCAACTGAGGTCGACGGTAGAGGGCCCAGAGACTAGTTTAAAGTGTATTCCTGAATTAAGTGATGTTGGAGTCTATAGGGGGCGCATGGAATTGAACCATAAACCGGCACTCGGAAAGCCTGATGTTTATGGTATAGGCTTATCATGTAACCTCAAGGCGCACGAACATAGGCGCTCCATGATAATCAGAAGAGGGCTGTTCGGCCTCGAGGTAACTTGGTTATATATGGGTGGTTGTCAAAAACAGGGTCCCTTTTTGGTTCCTTATTGTAGTACGGCACCTAATATTTAGGGCACCCAAAAAGGGCCCCTAATTTTGACAACCACCCATATGACTTGTAATAACTACAAGAATGCTGCTACTATTTATTCCGACCTCTATCTTATTGGCCTAACCGCGATGTACTGAACACCCTACGGTCCGAATCACTACCAAGCTGCAAGACTCAACACATCCCCAACCCTCCATGCTTGCACCTTCCTCAAGACATGAAAATCCTGAACTCCTCACCCAATGGGCTACTGATAATAGCGACTTGCCCTAAAGGGTACTACAGGGTTTAGGGTTCCTTTTGAAGGATTCTGGGGTTCTTTAGGGTTCCAATTAAGGATACTGGGGGGTTTAGGGTTCCTTTAAAGGATACTGGGGCGTTTAGGGTTCCCTGAGGGTCCATCTCCGCCGCTGGAGGCTCCCAGCTTCGGTGGTACACGCGAGGCGAAGCTAAAACCGAATGATTTGACAGGTCAGCTAAGTTCCTGAGTAGCCCCTTTACAATAAGGGTACCCTTTTTCGTACTATTCGGTTTTTATAAGGGGACCCCAAAAGGAAACATCAAATGAAAAGAGCAAAAGGGTACTACTCAGGAACCTAGTCAGTTTACCGAGTGATTTTGACAGGTCAGTTTTCGTAGTTCGTGTCTATTTCACAGCCTCATGGAGCCTATGATGCACTACGAAATCTGATGCCAACTGCATGAAGTGCTTTTTCGGAGAAGATCTCGGTGGAGGCGTGAGGAATATGCCACGGCTGTATGGTTCCGGTCTGTCTTAAAAAGCCTAACAAAAACCTAACAAAGACTCGTCTGCAGTTCATAGAAGAAAAGAAACCATGAACACACCCTGAAGCCCTAAACCCCTAAATCCCCTAAAACAGGTGCCTCAACAATTAGAATAGGGACTTGGGGCCCATTATACTACAATTATAACAAGGAACCCCCCAAAATAGTATTGGTAAGTATTCCTACTTGTCGGGTATCATGGGAAACTAAAGGTTAACTTTTTTGGTTATGGGGATTATATGTGGACTATACTACCCAAAAAAGGGTTAAAGGTTACCTACTCGACTACTAGGCACTACTGCCACTGCGACTACGACTACGACGACTACTAGTATAATGCACTACGATTATCATAGGGAACCCCCAACATAGTAGTAGGGATCTATGGGGCTTAGGGTTACTACTGTTATAATGGGGAACCCCCAACATAGTCTTGGTAGGTATTTTTCGGCCCCTATATTAAAGTCAACAGTTGGAATAGGGTTTTGGGGCCCATGATACTACAATCATAATAAGGAACCCCAAAAATAGTATTGGCAATTCTTATTTATTAGGCCCCTATTTTTAAAAGTCGTGAGGTGCCGGCATAGCTCTGCCGCTTTCGCCGCGGAGCGCCTCAGAAACCTCGAAAAGGACGCAACTTTTGGGGTTTCGGAGCGCCCTTGTTCTGCGAAGTCTGTGAACAAACCAATCCCTACCTTCACCCTACATAAACCTACCTTTTGAGAGTTCCTTATTGTGATTTCTTTATCTAAGCCCTTAAAAAATGTAGGTTCTTCGGGGTTAAGGTAAGGTTTAGGGGTTATAGGCTGTTGGGGTGTAGTTCCTTTTCTGGTTCAACCAATTCGATATAACATTTGGGATCCTATCTATAACGTAGACTTGCTTGTAGGGCCGAGACCAAGCCCTACAGACCCAGGGCTTGTAGGAGGCTTAGGGTCTTTTCCTAGGATACCCAGTAACCTAAGAATAAAAAGGCCTCTCTTTTTGGTATTGGGTAACTTTATAAGGAACCTAGGACTAAAAAAAGGGAATAAGGGTACTACTGGGCATCCTAGTTACGCTCCATCACTTCTACTCGGACGAACTAGACCCCAACAAGATTAACGGCCACCTTCTGACAGTAAGTATACTCTGCTGCTATGTAAAGGGTTTAGGGGTCGTCTACGTCCGAAGGTTGGGGGGGATTTCGACTTTTCAGTGTTTTAAGATTTTAGGTGATCCTTATGTCGAAGTTTTACAAGGGCTTTATAGACGGCAATAGGGTCTATGAGGGTATGCAAAGGTACAGCAAGTTGGAGCTCCAGAGCTTATTCCTTGAGGCTTTGGGGTTCGGGGTTATAGTATTTGGAGTGTCGGCTGTAGGGTCTTAGGATTAAGCTTTTAGAGTTCGTGGTGTTTGGAGGCTTTAAGTGTAGACGGTGTCCCAAAATCGCGGATCGTGTTGCTTTTGCTGCGTGTATACTGCTAGAACTGAAGCCGAGCCTGCAACAGATGAGAGCTGCAAAATCACTCTCCGAAGCTCATGATGTAGGGGCCCTAACAGTTAGAATAGGGTTTGGGCCCATTATACTATATTTACAATAACTATTAAGGAACCCCCTCCAATTAGTATAGGTAATTATTGAGGCTCCTATATTAAGCGACTCTCTTCTGCATGATTTCCTGGCTTCCCTACTTGTCGGGTATCATGGGGAACTAAAGGTTAACCTTTTGGGTTATATAAGGATCATATGGGGACTATTTAGAGGTTATATAGGGATTATATGGGGATGACAAAGGGACTATACTACCCAAAACAGGTTGAAGGTTGCCTACTCTACTACTAGTACTCTACTACTAGGCGTCAGGCCCAACGCTCCAAACCATGCTTGCTTGCACCAGGGAACGGCGCCACCAACGCTGCCGACGTTATCGCTACCTGGGCGATTCATAAAGCTTAATGGTGCCTAACAGGATCACAAAGCCAAGTCCAATCAACCCTATACGAGCCGTGTTCTTACAGACAGCTGGCATAGTTAAGCACACACACACACAAACACACACACACACACCCACGCTGACACAGAGGCAAATGTGCCACGCGCCATGCGAGTATACCCATGTACACCTATATGTACGTATGTACATGTATGCACATACTGATCTTTACAGTCACTTGTGCATGTGCAAACAAACCTTTGTGTGTGCAAGTGTAGATACAGTGGTCTAAGAACACATACATACAGGGCATGCTGTAGACCATAAACATTCAAACATTCAATGCACCTTTGCTCATCTATTTGGTGCAGTAGTCCATTGAACAGGTTACTTGACTCGTTGCTTGTACACATATGACATATACCTGGATATATATATATATATATATATACACATATGCTTATATGCAAAGATGTACCTATATGTATGTGTATGTGTATGTGTGTGTATATATATATAATGTGTGTGTATATACATCTATATATATATATATACACATACACACACACACACATAAATCCAAATGGTGCTCTCACACACATACATATGCATATGTAGATACCTAGTACCCATATACATACGGACATATCACAGGCTTATTCATTACTTAGTTAGTTAGGTAGGCAGTCGATCAGTTAGTCATATATTTAGTTAGCTATGTCTTCATAGGCATATACTAGATCCTTGCATATACATATTCAATCTCTCCTCCCAGTGGTAATCGGTCACCTAATAATAGCACACATTTTCGGGAAGCCGAGGAGCATATGGCCAGGAATGAAGACTAGTTTAACAGGGGCAAAAATAGGAGTTAGGATTAGGGCCATTAGGGGGACCCTTGGGGATAGAGACCCTCCAAACAAGGTCCCTTTCGAAGTAGGGTTGAGAAAGGTCCCCTTCAAGGGGTACCGTTACGGTGTCGCTCAAGGGTAGGGGTTTTGGGAACCTATATAATGGCTAAATGCTTAGCCTATATATTCACAGCATCCGAAATCCTAGCATTGCAAGAGCGAGTGTGGGCTAGAACGTGTGAGCTCAGTTCCTTTCCCACACGTTCCCTGGACGCTCCCCCCACCGCGCCTACCCCGAATAACAGCCAGTCAGCGAAGTTCGACAGAATGAACATGAATCCACATGAGTGCCTTTGCCCCATCAATGTCTGAACAACCCCATTCGGTCTGATTGAAAATGCACGAACTTCCAGATCAAGCATCCTAGTTTCCGAGTTCCCGAGCCACCCAACAACAAAAAAAATCTGGTCAACGCCCCAAACCCTGCACAATAAGACCACGAGGGCAACGCTTACCTACTCAGCTACTACTCCCTGGTTCTTCGCAGGTAATGCACTTACAGGTTCATGGGACTTAGTAGCTACGATGATAAATAAGGTGACTTTTCTTATAATTGGAAAATTATAACCCCAGTCAAGGCAAAAAATAACTGTACTTATTAAGTCCCATGAACCCCCAAGCACGAATGAATCCCCCATGATCGTTCCTAAAGGCCCCTTATAGTCCTACTTGTTGGGTATCATGCAGAACTAAAGGTTAACCTTTTGGTTACATAGAGATTATATAGGGGCTATACTACCCAAAAAAGGTTAAAGGGTACCTACTCTGCTACTAGGTAGTAATCCATACAACCCATTCCCAAATTCCATACGAAGAACTATCTTAAGCGCCCTCGGAACCATAATAGAAATCAAGTCTTGTAAAGCATCCCTTGGAGGTTTTTTTATAGCGAACATGAAACAGCAGTTCCCAGGAACACTAAACCCCCATCCCCTAAACCCCTAAACCCCTAACCCCTGAACACCAAAAAACAACCACAAAGGCGAAGGCATCAGTCAAGTCACTGTTGGGGACTCGCTGTCCCAGAGGCACAGGCCGGACCTGATCTTCGAACAAACTGGGTTGGGGTTCAGGGTTTTGGGTTAAGAGGTTGGGCTTCAGGCTTTTGGGTTAAGAGTTTAGGGTTCAGGGTTTAGGGCTTAGTGTTTAAGGGTTTAGGGTTCAGGGTTTACCTGGACCAAGGAACCTACCTTTTTAGGGCTCCCTATTTATATGATTCCTTTATATATGTCCCTAAGGAGGTATGTTATTTGGGGTTAAGGTAATCAGTCAGAAGGTTTACATAATATGCTGCAGGGGCAACTATACTGAACTTAGAACCCTAGCAAACATTATAATTTTAGCTGTTTCTTAGGGATCATAATAACCAAAAATGAAAATAATTTCTAAGTACACCTAAGTTTACATATGCT
Source organism: Symbiodinium sp. CCMP2592 (assembly GCA_905221615.1). NCBI lineage: Eukaryota > Dinophyceae > Suessiales > Symbiodiniaceae > Symbiodinium > Symbiodinium sp. CCMP2592. Next base: position 183,735 of record CAJNDT010005235.1, on the reverse strand, counting down.
GCAGGGGCAGTTGCTTCATCCGGGGATCCTGACGTCGCCACGTGTAAGCGCCCGTCCTCTGTGAAACTGGACCCGGCCTGCACCGCTTTCCCAAAGGGTCCTATATGGGAGTTTCCGAAACTAGTGGGGTACCTTATTTCGGGGTCCTTATAATTCGGATCCTACTATTTGGGGTTCTAGATCAAAGGGTCTCATGTACTGTTATTTAGGGTTTACTGAATTAGGGTTTAGGGGTTTAGGGTTAAGGGGATTAGGGTCTAGTGTTTAGGGGTTTAGGGTTTGGGCATTTAGGGTTTGGGGTTCTATGTACTGCTATGGGGAATACTTCAATAAGTCATAATAGTAATTCCTAATATGGAAACCCCACATTCTACTATTTCGGTACATAGGACCCTTTGGGTTTGATTGTAGGGTTTAGGGTTCAGGGTTGATTCTACTGGGCTTCTGTATAAAAAATCTATAACTTTTTGCTGGCCCGTTGAGGTACGGTCTAGGGCTTTTAGGGTTTATTCCAGTCTACTTGTTTTTTTCAGCAAAAGCTTGCCCGCAGTTCTGCGATGTCTGGGCTCTGAAAGGACAGGCAAGTTTATGTGGTGTTCTACTCTGTGTTCCTTGCATCTTGTTATGGTGCACAGAAGGAGGCTGCAAAAGGAAGCCCTCAAAGTAGTCTCGCAGAACGCAGCGCAGCACGAGAAGAGACAGAGGGGGCAGTTTTTCCACGAATGCCTACACCCCAAAAACCGATCTTCGCTTCAGTCGTACATATTCTGGGCTTTTAAGTAACCAGAGAGAAAGAAGTATAAACTGTTATTTCATAAGGGTTCCTTGAAGAAAAAAGTACTAAAGCATGGTACTCCAAAGCCCAGAATTCTACAACAGTGGACGCGTCGGCACCGTTCGAAAATCTGCATCATGAACCTGTCCTCCTGATACCACGATGCTGTTGACTGTCCGACAGGCGTACTTGTCCAGTATCCCAAGAGGAACTTAAGTTCACCTTTGGGATTATATAGGAGTTGTTGTACCTGAGAAAGGTTGGAGGATACCTACTCTACTACAAAGCAGGTGCTGGCAGCAGCACTGAAGGCACCCAGCACCCACCCAGAAGCAGGACGCCAAAACTCGGAACGTGCAAACTCCGACAGTGTCTGCAGTTCACTGGTAATTAAAGCATCACATGGTTTGGGGGCCTAACGTTGGATGCACCCGAAGTTAACAACCGGATTTCTTCTGGAAAGAGCAAGGACCAGAACAACAATCATCATCAGCGCCACCAGCGGCTATCTCATTATCCTAATCTCACCCTCATCATAGGACTTACCATGACAATCATCGTCGACACATCAACGTCACCACCATCAGGATCATCATGTTCTTCACGTCAACACTATTGTCATTGGCAGCTCGCAAACCCGTACACCCTAAACCCCTGGAAAAAAATTAACCTCTAGACCCCTAAACCCCTAAACCCTAAGCCTCTAAACCCCAAACACCCAACTCCGAAAACCTCTGAACCCCAAGATATAGTAACCCTTATGGGACCTCCTTGAAACCCCTTGAACTAAGCCTAAGCCAGCCTCACCATCGCCTTCCGAAGCGGCCCCGCCCAGCAGAGCTAGTCCGGACTCTGGCGCCTTTCTCAAAGGGTCTAATATGGGAGTTCCCGAAAATAGGGGACCCTGATATAGAACCCCAAATAGTAGGATCCTTATTATAAGGACCCCAAAATAAGGTAGCCCCCGAGTTTCGGAAACTCCCATATAGTGGCCTTGAGAATTAGCGCCGGTTCCTTTGAAGGGGTCTATACGGGTTACTATAAGGGTTCCCATAAGGATTACTATAGCGTTCATGGCTTTGGGTTTAGGGATTAGCTTTGTAGAATATAGGGGCCTTAATAATTCGAATTATTTAGGGTCCTATGTTAGGGTCCCAATCTTCGGAAACTCCCCTATACTGCTAAGTACTCATGGCGAAAGGATGACGACATTGATGAACTGAAGAAGAAGATTATGGCGCTGGTAATGAGGATGATGATGTGCAGGGTGACGATGATGATAGCAAGGGTCCCCCCAAGCGCTGTTCACTGCTGCATGCAGATATGCTAAAGGACCGTACGATTACGGACAATGCGACGACACCGACGACGAGTACAACGACGAGGACGACGATCGCACCCTTTAGCTTCTATTGTACCAGCGGTACCGTTCCTGGTCATAACCAAGCAGCCCATTAGTCTTCTTGTTGCATGGTGCTGTAGAATAATTCCATCCCTGCGTTTGCAGTTTTTAAACAAACTCTTTCGAATCCTACACCAGGTACCCAGAGACTCCCTATGCTTAAAACAATGGTAGCATCCCTAGCATAAGTGAAGGTATCTCCCCTAGTTCAAAGATATTGGAGTCTCTGGGTAGGGCTTGGGTTCGATCGTACTTAAATAGCATCCTTACCATAAGTGAAGGTATCTCCCCTAATTCAAAGATATTGGAGTCTCTGGGTAGGGCTTGGGTTCGATCGTACTTAAAGGTACATGGGACGTAGTAACTATGGTTATAAATAAGGTAACTATACTTATAATTACATATCAACCCAGTTAGGGTACTCATAACCCTACTTACTAAGTCCCATGATCCTCCAAGTAGTGCCATGCAGAGCCGACCTCAGGCCCAGCCGCGACAAGCATAAGAGGACACCACCTGCACACGTCTGCGGGGTGGAGATCCTTAACCCTAAACCCTAAATCCTAAACCCCTGGACTCTAAACCTTAAACTCCTGAACCCTAAACCCCTGAACTCTAAACCCCTAAACTAAACTCTAAGCCCTAAACCCTGAACTCTACACCCTAATTCTAGAAACCCTACGAAAAGTGGGCTCTCTGGTACCCTTATAGTAAGTATATGTAGTAATCCTTATAGTACCCTTGTCAAGGAACCCTTTATAGTGAACCCCAGAAAGTTGGAACATGGATTTCGGATGATTAGTGCTAGGATTCCCTCTACTTTACCTTAAGGGAATGAGGATAACGATGTTCCAACTTTCTGGCTTCTACTATAGGCCATTTAAGGTGCTGGTAGCTATCGGGGTTTAGGATTTAGGGCCAGGCTTCCACGCTTGTACTTGTCGTGTTCCTAGGGCCCTAAACTGGACCAGAAGCCCAAGATCAGGCCCCGACCCTCAGTCCTCAACTCTAAACCCTCAACCCCCAAACCCTGAACTCTACACCCTAATCCCTAAATGCCCTACGCAATCCCTTAAATTAATCTCTTTAACAAATCACAAACCCTACACCCCTAAACTCTGAACTCTAAACTACGCACATGGGTTCTCTGTCTGTTGGGCCTCATCGTCCGGTCTTCTCCGGATGGTGCCATGGCAAGGACAGAGTCGACTCAAGCAGGTGGAGGGCAAATCTTGCCTTAGTTAGTAGGGAATGGACGAATGGTAGTAATAGTAGTTATAATTGTACCCCATTTCTCCATTCCCTAAAAACCAAAGGTAAGAAACATCGATGGTAGAGTGTAGTTATGCTAAGAACCTACAAACGGTACCGTTTAGTTTAGGGTTTAGGGTTAAGGGTTTAGGGGTTGGATTTAGGGTATTACGGTTGGGGGCGCTTTGGGTTTTCTTTTTCAGGTTTCTCCACCGTGTTTCGGGTTTCTTTCAGGTCGAAGGGGTCTGTACGCGCGGCAAAGGGTCGTATAGCGTTGATTCGGGATAGATGCAGGGCTCGCTTGGTTCTAGCAGATGACATATTAAAGTAAAAGCCAGAAAGTTGGAATATGGTTTCAGGGCGGGATACCCTATCATTTACCATACAGGGCTTAGGATAATCATATTCCAACTTTCTGGCTTTTGCCTTAGTGCAGTGGGGAGCGTTTTTGTTGCTGCGTTTTTGGGGTGCGGTCCGGTGGCAACTACTCCGAATCTCGGATGAGGCCTGCCGGGGGTGAACAGACTGAGGTCTTGCGATGAAAAAGACTGTTTAGCATGTGGGTGGTTGTCAAAATTAGGGTCCCTTTTTTGGGTCCCTAATATAGTACGGCACCTAATATTTAGGGTACCCTAAATATTAGGTGCCGTCTTATATTCAGGACCCAAAAAGGGGACCCTAATTTTGACAACCACCCATGTGCAAGCGGAGGGTGCAACTGGGACTTCACGGTCGCTGTTCCCAAAGGGTCCTATGTACCGATATAGTAGACTAGACCTAAGAGTAGCCTAACAATAAAAAGGGTGCCATTTTTGGTTTAAAGGGTGTTATAAGGGAACCGAAACCCTCAAAAAGGGAATAAGGACCTACTCTGGGTCCTAGTAGAATGTAGGCTTTCCGTATTAGGAATTACTATTATGACTTAGGGAAGTATTCCCCATAACAGTAGATAGGACCCTTTGGGGTTGTACAGTCTGCTTGCAACACAAGTTGACACGAACCTGAACAAAGAGATCGCAATACCGCTGAATTAAGGAATATACCTTAAGTTATAGAGGCCTTAATACTACGACTTAAGGCATATATTCCCTAATTCAGGAGTCTTGGTGTCTCTGAGAACCTACAGTAGAAGCCAGAAAGCTGGAATATCATCATCCTAATACCCCTTTTTATGTAAATTATAGGGTCTCCTACCATGAAACCATGATCCAACTTTCTGGAGTTGCCTATAGGTGTACAGTTTTGGATCCCAGCGGTCACCACCTGGATTTGCAGGTGAAACAGTCCGAGAGCTTCTCGACAAACAATTGCAAAAGACGGAAGTGCACGCCACTTCCGCAAGGGTCAGCCAGCATCAGGCCAACTGGCCTTCCTTACTTGGAGGGTCGGGGGACTTAGTAACTGGTTATTTTAGGGACTTATAAGTACCATAACCACAACTAGGGTCCCTTGTAGGGTACTTGTAAGTCTACTTATCAACTACTTACTAAGTCCTCCGACCCCCCCAGTAGGTCACAACCATTGCTAGACTTTTCTCTCAGGACAATGCTGCAGCAACCCTAAACCTTCCACCTGATACCCTACCGTTGCTTGCACTCTCAAAGAACCGCGAATGCCAACACCCGCTTCCCACATGCTACGTAGCCCTATGAAACCACTATAAAACTCTGCAACAGAAGGTTCAACCAACACAAGCCTTTGTTGGATCTCTTTCCCCATCAAAAACGAACCCCAGAACACCAACTAAAACAAAAAAAATACTCAACCAACACCCTGAACCTCCGAAACACCGCACAAAGAAACGACATCACAAAAACACACACCCAAACAAAGACGCGTACTCTAGGGGCCTTGATAACTAGAATAGGGTCTTGGGGGCCATTATACCATAGTTATAATAAGGAACCCCTGCAACGGCAATGGTAATTATTAAGCCCCCCATATTAACCTATGCCTAGACCTACTAAACCCTACTTTTTGGTAGGTTCTTATTATAAACCTTAATACGGAATTTATAGGGACCCTACAAAAAAGTAGGGTTCTGGTAGGTTATGGTAGTATCTACCCGAAGACCTGGTTGGTCATGAGAGGACCTCCCCAGTCTAGGGCACCCCAAACAGCACATAAGCCAAAAATTAGCATAGGGATATCCCATATCAACCCCCTTATAATGAAGCCCAAGAAGGCAGGGATATCCCCATATCAACCCCCTTATAATGAAGCCCAATAAGGTAGGGATATCCCTATTAAAATGCTTATGCTTATGTGCTTTTGGGGTCTTTAGGGGATTCCATTATCCCTTATTTAGGGAATACCTAGGGTTCGCGTTCGGGGATCTATAGGGTTCCGTCAAGGGATCTATCGGGTTCCTTTAAGGGCTTATGTGCTTTTTGGGTCCCTAACAGTCGATGCTTTGGAGCCAAAGAGCTTCCCAGCAGCGGCTTCTGCGCACGGTGTACTTAAAGGATCATGGGACCTAGTAACTAGGGCTATAATTAGGGTAACTATACTTGGAGTAGGGTTTTGCTTAAAGGGGTTATGTACAATGTAGGGACTATACTTGGAGGATCATGGGACTTAGTAAGTAGGGTTATAAGTACCTTAATTGGGGTTATAAGTAATTATGATTGTAGTTACCTTATTACTCTACTACTAGGTATGTATCCGTCGTCCGTCCCTACTTAAAGGCTCATGGGACTTAGTAAGTACGGTTATAAAGAAGGTAACTATACTTATACTTGGATATAACCCCAGCTAGGGTACTTATAACTGTACTTACCAAGTCCCATGGACCCCCAAGTAGGGTTTGGGTCTGCAGCAGCCTCTTTGGGGTTGAGGAATTGCAGGGCTGAGGGCTCAGGCGGTTTTGTTGCCTTCAGATTTTGGGGATGTCTGGGCCTGTGAGCTACGTACCTCATAAAGACATCCTGCATTGGGCCTTCCTTTAATATCTGACCTTTCGCGCAGAAGCCGCCAAGCATCAAACCAGCTTTCCGCCGGTGATCGCTAACTGTGAGACAGCACAAAGGTGCAGCCTTAAAAGATCCGGCGCCAGAGGTGTCCTATCTGTTGAGACGCTGAAGGCTTGCAGGCTCAATGACGATTCAGAGTTGATGGACAACCAAGGGTTCAGTGTTTGTCGATCTATCTGCCGTGCAGGGTGCATACTGTTGTTGCTAAGCCTCCCCCTAAATCCCCAATATCAGGACTACACAAGCTACAACATAATTGAGGGTGCTGAGCATTGGAACAGGGCTTTGGGTGACATTCTACGGTACTTAGAATAAACAACGCTCAGGAATGGTATTACCAATGAGTGAGGCCCCCATAGTAGCCTGAATAAGCTGAATACCCCCAACCCCCCCTACCTTCTTTTGGGCCTCCATTGTAGTTGCTTGTAGATAATTTGGAACCTTATTATGAGGACGGTTAATAATGGACCACGTTCGGGCAGTTCCTTAGGAGTGGAAGGACACCCATGGCGCTGGACATACTCAACATCGTTAACTCTCAGCTTGGACGTCCTCGCCGTCGATATGTCCTGAGCTAGGCCAAACAAGCTTGCCTTCGGACGCCTGCATCACAGAGCTGCAGTGCTGGTCCCAAGACAAGATATATCAGCTGCTTCAGCTGTGAGACCAAAACTACTATACGTCATCAGTCCAAGTTCAACCTACGAGTCTGAGTTATTGTCCTTGCCACAGCATCCAGTTGGACAGTGAGTTCTTGAGCTGGCCCCCCCCCCCCCCCCCCCCCCCCCGAATTAGTAAGGGCCTCTCTACACATCTGCCGCATGCTTTTATCGCCTTTCGCACAACTAAGCAGCATGGCGCTGTGTACTGTAGGGGCCCTAATAATTAGAATCGGGTTTTGGGGCCCATTATACTATAATTATAAAAAGGAACCCCCAAAATAGGATAGGTAATTATTCAGGCCCCTATAGTAGACCGTGGTGACAGCAGGTACAAGGAATTCAAGGCCTTCCCTGAGTTCTGTGCGCTCCCACTCACCAGGAGAGAGGTTGGAGAGTGCCTGCCAGGTAGTAGGGTTCAGTGATGTTTAGTGGTTTAGGGTTTAGCGATTTGGGGGATTAGGGGGTTTGGAGCTTAGGGTTTTGGGGTTTAGGGTTTTTGGGCTTCGGGGCAGGGTCTGTCGATCGATTTCTCGAATGCGCGATCAAATCTGTGGGGCTCTCAGCTCAGAAGTACTCACATACTGCTATTCGGCTGCGAATACAGTGGGCCTGTACCATGTCAAGGCAAATCTTGTGCAGCTCAGGTGTACTATCCTTCATGACTAACTTCTCCCTGAAGGTTCCTGGGTAGCCCCTTCATAATAGGGGTACACTTTTTCCTACTATTCGGTTTTTATAAGGGACCCCAACATGAAAAGGGCAAAAGGGTACTACTCAGGAACCTAGTAGACCCTAAACCCCTATAGGTCCCTTATAGAACCCTTTAAGGACCCCTTACAGAGCCCTTTTAAGGATCCCTTATGGAACCCTTTTAAGGAAGCCTAGGGCACTACTCAGGAACCTGCCAGGAAAAAGACACCATGCACCGCCATGTCCGCCCCGTCCCAGAACATGTCTTCCGGCTTATATGTTTGGAGGATCATGGGACTTAGTAAGTACAGTTATAAGTACCCTAACTGGAGTTATATCTAATTCTAAGTACAGTTACCTTATTTATAACCATAGTTACTAAGTCCCTTGAACCTTTAAGTAGGGGCCTTAATAGATAGAAAAGGGTGCCTTCAAAGGGGGTCCTTTACCTTAGCAACTTGAATAGGGTTTTGGGGCCCATTACATTATACTTAGAATGAAGAGCCCTCAGAATAGCTTTTGTAATTATTTAGGCCCCTACAGTAAGTCCGGTAGTCCTCGGCATGTCAAAGCTAAGCTTTAGGATGATATAAGGATTCCACAACCCGAAAACGTATAAAGATGACTTACTCTACGACTCGGAATCATAATCCTGTATGTGTCGGCCAATCTGAAAAGATGTGCTATACCCCCCCACCCTACACCCAAACTGCTCAATTACAAACCCTAGTTACCCTAGCTATCCTGCTTTACAAAGCCCCACTTAATAACCGCAGTTGCGCTAAATCCCTTACCCTGCCTAAATATCTTAAACCCTCATCCCCGAACCCCTCCCTCAACCCTACACCTTGCCCTAGCCCCTAAACCCCAAGCCCTAAACCCTACGGTACCCTAGACCCTAAAGCCTCACCCCCGGACTTGCCCCAAATCCAGCCTGCCGCTGCAGGGTGGCGGCGAATGAGACCGCAGCCTGTGCCTCTCAGTTCAGATTTTAGGGTTTGGGGTTTAGGGTGCGAGGCTTACAGGGTTGAGGGTACTCCAAGCTGTAGTCATGAAGGCCTCAGGATTAGTACGTTGTTGGGATTAAAGTCTCATTTCTGTTGCTCTTACCGCTAATGTTACTATGAGTGCCATCATTGTTACACTCGATATTCGTTGAAATCTGTGCTTTTTATCCTCTAGAGCCTCTATGTTATCATCGAGACTAGTGCTGCCACTATGTCTATCAGTATCATTTGGGCCATTCTGGGTAGTAGTACTGCCATTTATGGGTGAATGACACCACAAAGTACTTGACTCCCTCTCTCTTTCTCTCACACACATCATCATCGTCATCATCATCATGGAGGCTTTCCCAGATTGGGCCTCGTAATGAGGGTTCTACCTCCTAGACCTTCGCTAGAATGAGGGCCAGAATATGGCGTGAACAGCATTTGCTTCGCAATATTCGTACTCCAGCTGAACACACGCATAGCTTTTTCCTACTCCTATTACTCCTGCTACTCCTACTATATACTCCTGCAAAATTCTACTCCTAATATATACTCCTATACTCCTACTACTCGTACTACTCCTACTGCTCCTACTACTACTACTACTACTACTACTACTACTACTACTACTACTAGTACTAGTACTAGTACTAGTACTAGTACTAGTACTAGTACTACTACTAGTACTACTACTAGTACTACTACTAGTACTAGTACTAGTACTAGTACTAGTACTAGTACTAGTACTAGTACTACTACTACTACTACTACTACTACTACTACTACTACTACTACTACTACTACTAGTACTACTACTACTACTACTAGTACTAGTACTAGTACTACTACTACTACTACTACTACTACTACTACTACTACTACTACTACTACTACTACTACTACTACTACTACTACTACTACTACTACTACTACTACTACTACTACTGTTATTACTACGCTCTTGCTGCCGCTGCTGCCACTGCTCCTGCTCCTGCTGCGCCTGCTGAAGCTGGTGCTGGTGCTGCTGCTGCTGCTGCTGCTGCTAATGACTCTTCGTATGCTACGCTTCCCACAGCCACGACTGTTACTCCAGTCAATGCCGTCACTACCACTACGACTATCAGAAGCAGCAGCGTCACCCCAAGAAGTATGCCGTTGTCAACGAAAACCCTAAACCTTAACCATAAACCCGTAACCCTTGAACCCTCAATGCCTAAAACCTCGCGACCCTAAACCCTTGAAAAGGCGCAAGAGCCTGTGCCAAAGCATAGCCCTGCTCCGTTCGCAGTTGCTGGCGAGCCTAAGGGCTCAGGTTGAGGTCCCACAGTGTTATGGGGAATCTAGACCTAAGAGTAACTTAGGAATAAAAAGGGTGCCCTTTTTGGTTTAAAGGGCGCTATAAGGGAACCTGAGCCCTAAAAAAAGGGAAGAAGGGCCTACTCTGGGTCCTAGGAATACTTCCCTAAGTCATAATAGTAATTCCTAATATGGAAACCCTACATGCTGCGATATCGGTTCATAGGACCCTTTGGGGTTAGGCTTCAGGGTTTGGGGTGTGGGGTTTAGGGATTAGGGTTTGGGCTGTGGGGTTTTGGGTTCAGGGGTTTAGGGTTGAAGGTTGGGGGTTGTAGGGATTTTGGTGGGGTTGAGTCGGGTTGAGGGTGCCAGGCTTTGGAATCATCAGAGCCGATTATACTACAACTACAATAAGGAACCCCCAAAATAGTCTTGGTAATTATATACAGTAAAAGCCAGCAAGTTGGAATATGATGATCCTCAACCCGTTATGGTAAATTATAAGGTATCCTACCCTGAAACCATATTCCAACTTTCTGGAGTTCCCTTTAAGCCCCTGTACCAACTGCTGCTCCGAGTGGCTGTAAATCTTTCCGCGTAGCTGAGAACACTTGCCATCATCGGCGGGTTTGCACCTGGGTTTAGGGTTTAGGGGTTTAGGGGGTTTAGGGTTTAGGGGTTTAGGGTTTAGGGTTTAGGGTTTTCGGCGTCAACACAAGACTGGGCTTTGAAGTAACCAGGGAGAAAAAGTATAGACTGCTATTTCACATTGGTTCCCTCCAAGTAACAGGTCCCAGAAAAGTATTAAAGTATGGTACTCCCTTAATATAGGGGCCGAAACGAATTAGAGTATAATGGGCCCCAAAACCCTATTCAAATTATAAAGGCCCCTTTTAAAATATAGTACTCCCAAGCCCAGAAGACTGACGTGCTGCACGGAATCTCGTGCTCTCAAATGGCAGCCCACGGCAGCCCACACAGGGATGTGGCCGACGAAATAACGTCCTGCAAGTAAACCGCCTAGGCTTCCTGCGCAGATCGGCACTGAGCACTCGGCGCACCATGATCAGAATAAACAGAGGAAGGGCTTCGTCCGCCCCAAAGGCATCATCCTGGCTCCAAGCAGCTAAACGGGTTCAGACGGCTAATAGCGGGGCTTTCATAGTTGAAACAAGATTTCGGGTTGTATTATACTATAATTATGTTGTAACGCCTTCACATTTAAAACTAGGTTTCGGTGTGTATTGTAAACTATACTCTAGGCACTTTGGGACTATAAGGAGAAACTACATTCTGGGTTAACTGTAGAGCCCTGGGTATGGCCCCTCGTCTAACTCCCATCATACTTGAAACATGCCTAACCGCTACAGAAACCTTCTAGAAGCCAGCACCCCTGAACCCTAAACCCCTAAACCCTAAAGAAGACCCTTCAAGGAACCCATGCTGCCTATTACAGTAGAAGCTTGATATTTGGAACATCACTGAAAGGATGCCCTTAAAGAAAATCGAAGGGAATCCGAAGACAAATCATCCTTAATCCATGTTCCAACGTTCTGAGGTTCACTGTAAGTCCCATCATCCTATGAGCAGCGCTCCACCCGATCTAAACCCTAAACCCCCCCCTAACCCCCCAGACCACAAGTGCCAAACCCTAAACCCCTAAACCCCCAAACCCCAAACCCTAAACCCCGCAGACCCCTAAACGCTAAACCTCTAAACTGAAAACCACGAAGCTCGTCGGATGCCTCTGAGCGCGCCTTGCCAAGCAGGCCTGGCAGTGAAAAGCGAGGAAGGGCGAGCGCCGTCGCTATAGACTTTAGGCTTTAGGGTTTAGGCTTTAGGGTTTGGGTTTAGGTTTTAGGGTTAGGGTTTAGGGCTTAGGGGCTATAGAGTTTACAGTAAATGCCCAGAAGATGGAAACCCAACAGCCTCAATCCATAAGAGTAATGTATAGGGAATCCCAGCCAAAGTCCGGTTTCCAACTTTATGGAGTTTACTCCAGGTTTTAGGGTTTGGGTTTAGGTTTTAAGGTTCGATGGGTTGATTAATATAAGCAGCTTTATGAAAACATATATATATACATATAGAGAGAGAGAGAGAGCGAGGGAGAGAGGGCCATCTCAGGTAATCAGAAAAAGAAACTACAACGGAGACGCTAGGTTTCCTTGGGCTGCAGGGTCTTGAGGGCCTTGGGGTTGAGGGTTGCTTTACTTGGAAGTCATGTTGGGTAGTTATAAGGGCTCCTTTAAGGGTGCCTTTAAAGGGATCGGGATTCCATGAGGGTATAGGGTTTAGGGCTCTAATAGGAAAGGGGAAGCATAGCTACAACCCATGTTCGAGGACTTCTAACTCCTTTTATAACTACCCATGAACCTCCAAGTAGGCTTCAGGCATAGACAGCAAGATACCTAATAGCGAGGGAGGACGACATGCAAGCGCAAGAACGGGTGGGCGCACAAACAACGAGAGTTAGGTGCTCAACTTGCCATGTAAAATCTAGGCCCTACACCCTAAACAGGGCAACTAGTGGGCTTGAAAATCAGCGAACCGGGTTGGGAAGCTGCGGATCCGCACAGTTTTCGGCATTTAAAGTTTCTGCACTTCCGTCTGCTGCCGAACAAACCACTGTGCATCGAATAGTGAGCTCATCATGCGACCGACGACGCAAACCCAAAAGCTGCGAAGCCTTCGTTCTTTTGTACTGTCTTAATGTAGGCGCCTTAATCATTAGACTAGGGTTTTGGGGCATGGTATAGTATAGTTATAGTAAGGACCCCTCTAAAAAAGAATATAGGTAATTAAGGCCCCTATATTATGTCATTTTATGATGTTTCCAGTTGGGGCCGCCGAACAGACCTCAAGCCACAGCAGGATTCCTCACGGCCGTTGGCCCTCAGCCAACCAGACTCAGGGCAAGCCGAATCCCTGGAATGCCCACCAATCCTTAAGATGTCTTCAATCGTCTATCAATCAATCAACCAATCAAGCTATCCATCTATTAACCTATCGTGCTATCAATCTAACACACAACCTATCACTCAATCTATCTACCTATGTCTATCTGTTTTATGTATACACCTATGTATATATATATATATATATATATATGTGTATATATGTCTATATATATATATGGATATGTATGTACACATGCACACTATGTACGCGCGGTATTCATGCATATCTGTATGTATGTACGTAACGAGAACCTAGAGAAGTGCCACCGCGGTTCTTCGATCGCAAGTAAACGCAGGCCCGAGCCTCTGTATCTGGATTGTGGCAAGGTCATGCTTGTAGCACATAGCACATGCTTACCGGTAGTCAGTCTCAGGATGTATGACCCAAAGGGCCATAGGGCTTTGGTTCCGGATTCTACCTTTTGTTATCTATCAGCCCCGCCCCGGCCCTGTCCAGAAACTGGCCAGCAAAGAAGTGAATTGATCGCAGCAAGAAGCTGTGTGGGTAATGCACATCTCGAAATAGGAATTCTGAAATGGAGGGCACACTGCGTCTAGCCACAGAAGGTTGCAACCCGACTGCTCGCTCTGGGAGCTTTCGCAACGTATGAAGATTTGACGACGGGTTTCGGCGCAGGGAGGCTACCTGTAGTGTGTAAACATGAATCACACCTCCTGCGGGGACGGGTTGCTAGTTCAGGCTAGGGTATCCTGCCTCCCCCCATCAAACACTCATGGCCTCCATCCAAGCTGGCGGTCAACTGCGACTTCAAACAAGCTGCCTAGCGCGTTGAGAGCAAACTGCCAGTTTCAAGATGACTGCGAGGGGAGATAGCCTGCACGACTCCTTCTATTCCGACGCTGCGACTGCTGTGACTTCCTGCTGCTCCTACGAGTGCTACACCTGCTACTACTGGTTCTCCTGACGCACCTGAACTGTCGGGGAAGCAATGGCACAGTGGCTGCTTAGCATGCGACAGGTACTACGGTTGATGATATAAATCCTGCATTACCTTAAGGACCCTAAACTATGGGAATTATGGTATATTCCTTACTAGGATACCCAGTAACCTAAGTTAAGAATAAAAAAGCCTCTCTTTGGTATTGGGTAACTTTATAAGGAACCTGGGACTACAAAAAGGGAATAAGGGTACTACTGGGCATCCTAGCTTATTATGGGTAATGCAGGATCTATATCATATCCCTAAACCCAAAACCCTAAAACCCCACAGATCCCTTAAAGGAACCCCTTCTATAAAAGGTACCCTTAGTATGGGTAATGCAGGATTTATATCATCAACCGTAGTACCGGGATCGGGACCCCGAGATCGACACCTCAAGCTTTAGAAACCCTGAATCTTACACCATAAAAATCCTAAAGCCCCAAGCCCAGAGAGCCCAATACAGCTTGATTAAGCAGTATACCTTAAATTATAAGGGGCTTCATACTATGATTTAAGCTCTATTCCTCAATTAAGGGGTATTGGGCTCTCTGGGAAGCCCTAAATCCTGAATCCTCGGCCCCTGAGCCATCGAACTCTTCAAACCCCCCCGAAGCCGGCCCTGAAACACAAAACCCTGACTCATAGGGATCCTTAGGGGTGTAGGGGGGAGGGGTGTAGGGGACTATATTTCCTTACCTAGGCCTTATTAGTCCTTATTATGGGCCTTAAGGCCCCCTACCCCCCCTCCCCCTACACCCCTAAGGATCCCTATGACTGACGCCATCGGACCCTCCAAACCCTGCCCTAAAGGCGCGCAAGGCCGAAACCCCCAAATCCCTAACTCTTAAACCCCTGCCTGGTGACCATAAAACCACGAAGCCCTGAAACCCCGAAGACCTTCAACAACAACTCCTAAACTTGAACCACCAAAGCCCTGAAGACCCCAAAACCCTAAAGACTGAATCCCCCCTACTTGGGTAGTTCCCTGAACTAGGGTCCCCGTTCAGGTCCACAAAACACTACGGCACCCTTACGCAAAGGACCCTAGAAGGGACCCTAATTTAGAGAACTGCCCATTATTGGAGGATCCGAACCTAGTCAGGTTAGAAGAACATTAAAGGAAAAAGGCTTAGGGTTACTCTTAGCTGCTCAGTTCATAGGCCGAGAAAAGTGCAAATTGTTGAGTTCTACACAGTAGTAGTGTCGCAACACATGTGAAGGGTACCCACTCCGCTACCAAGGGCTTGAGGCTTTGTAAGTAACTGTAACTGTAGTTACTCATCTAAACCCTGAACAAGACAAAGCACTAAGCTCTGAGCTCCAAGAACCTTTCAAGAAACACCACAAAGCCCTAAACCCTAAACCCAGGAAAATAGACTCTGAGCTCAAGCAACTCTAAGAAAGCCTACAAAGAAAAAAACAAGGTATAGGGATATCCCACATAAACCCCCTTATAATGAAGCCCATTAAGGTAGGGCTATCCCCATAACATGCTGATGCTTATGTGCTTTGTTGGCCCCAAACCTCCTCCCCAAGCCTCAGTTACCACGCGGAAGGCGCTTGCCAGTGCTGCCAGGATTTCCGCGGGACTTCGCCTCAGAGGAAGAGACAAGAACCCCAAGGTTTTAGGTTTGAGGGTTTCAGGTTAGAAGGTGCCTCCACCCTGTAATTGTGGTATAATAGGAATATAACAGGGCCCTGATATAATCCTTATAGAGTCTTGGGTCCCTACTTAAAGGTTCATGGGACTTAGTAACTATGGTTATAAACAAGGTAACTATACTTATAATTGGATATAACCTCAGTTAGGGTACTTATAGCTGTACTTACTAAGTCTCATGATTCTCCAAGTAAGGGTCCAAGTATCTAAGAATCATATCCTTTCCCAAATATAGAGCTACATAACTACTATCCTAAACCCGAGTACCTTATTATTGGGCCCTTTGGACCCTCAGAGGAAGAGAAAAGAACGAGAGGGTGCACTTACCACGCTTCAACATGGGGTTTTTACACCTTGACAGAATTTTTCTTAGCCACGACAGGCTTGCACCCCACCTACGGCGACATGATGTGTGCGCAAGAATCACGACAAGACTCAGACACGACAAGACTCACACACATAGAAGCGTATGCAGTCGACCCTTTCTTCACTTCGGCGGAAGTCACGGGTCACGGAGCCTACGTGCCTCCTTCGGTGTCGCGGGACCTCGTGGTCGCCATCCGGCAAGTAACAAATCATCAGATCGCACGGCTGCAGCCAGGCGAAGGTCGGCAGGCCAAAGAGTGCTTCGGTCAGCGTGTCGCATGCATCTGCGACCCTCATTGAAAAACTTGGCAAGACAGTCTTCTAAGGAGGCCTGCAGCACGCATCGATTCCTCCGTCAATCTCACCGGTAGCTGTTCGCTTCGCTGAAGCTCAGGCATATCCTGAAGCCAGGATAACATTCAAATTCAAAAGGAGTGGCGTGGAAATCGCTGGTTAAGTCTATTCCCGCCTTGTCCTCCTGTTCGCTTCGCTGAAGCTCAGCCAATGTATCCTGAAGTCGGGATAACATCAAATTCAAAATCAATGGCGCGGAAATCGCTGGTGAAGTTATTCCCGCCTTCGCCAGTCTCGCAAAAGGCGTGACTTTGATCGCGAAGGATCTCTGCACCAATCGACGGGCATCTCGCTTGTCGTGCGAGCCACGGCGCGATTTCGGCAATGCGTTCAACATGTCACGCAGTTGCTGGGCTTTCTGCAATGCTTTCAGGAGAGGGCGCTTTGCAGTAGCCCGCAGCATGCCCGCGGAGTGAGCTCCGCGCCAGAGCTTGTGGCGAACTTTCATCGCAGATGCAACCTGCAATTTTGGACCAATTAAGTGCGAAAGTGTGCAGACCTCCCTGCAGCTCCGGGCTTCTGTGCAGGCTCCGGGAGCCCTATTTCGGAAGAGCTTCATGCGTGCAAAACCCGAAAACCGGGTTCCCACAATGGAAGCCTCTTCGACTTTAGCCTTTCGCCAGGCTCCTTCTTTGGAGACGCAACCTGGCAGCGAGAGCCGTATTGTGGAAGGGTTTTGCTCAAAAAACTCGATTTCCGGGATCCCACAATTGATAATGGCCTCTGGGACTTTGGGCTTCCGTGTAAGCTCCTTCTGGAAAGAAACAACCTGGCAGCGGGAGCCCTGTTTCGGATGACATTCTTGCGTGAAAAACCCGAAAACCGGGCTCCCACAACGGAGGCCGCTTCCTGCTGTGCGCTGTGCAGGCACCGGCCTCTGTCGCGCTGGGCTTCGGCTTGCTTGCTGCAGCCTGGCAGCCTGGCAGCAAAACAAGGGAGCCCTTGTTTGAACGAGTCTAGAGCACGAGCTGCTCCAAAACCGGGTTCCCACAGTGGTCGTCGGCCTCTCTCGCTCTTGGCTTCGGCTCGCTTGCTTTCCGCTTTCGAGACGCAGCCTGCGAGCAAAAACACTGAAGCGAGCTGCTCCAAAACCGGTTCCCACAGTCGTCATCGGCCCCTGTCGGCTTCTCGACGCTTGCAGCTTTCGGCTTTCGAAACGCAAACCAGTACAGTAAGTCGAAACAAGACGTTCTATAAGTGTTACCCCCAAGTTGAAGAAGCGTTTGCATGACACCTGGGGGTTCGAGCCCGCACACATTACCTGTCATGCTGATGAGGCCATGGTCTTTACCACTTGGCTAAACTGGACTGGCTTGAATGCTTCACTCCCGACATGTGCGGTTTCCTTCAGGGACTCCCGCAAGCCAAAATCGTACGGGTGGGGCAAATCTCCAAAACCGGTTCCCACAGTCGTCATCGACCTCTGTCGGCTTCTCGACGCTTGCAGCTTTCGGCTTTCGAGACGCAGCCTGCGAGCAAAAACGAGCACAAACACTGAAGCGAGCCCTCTTTTGAACGAGTTTAAAGCACGAGCTGCTCCAAAACGGGGCTTCCACAATGGACCTCGGCCTGTGTCGCGCCGAGCTTCGGCTCGCTTGCAGCCCGCTTTGCAGATGCAGCCTGGCAGCAACAAGAATGGAGAGCCCTATTTTCAACGAGTTTAGAGCATGAGCTGCTCATAAACCGGGTTCCCGCAGCGGCCTGTCTCGGCTTTGGTTCCTTTCCAACATTCCTCTTTGCAGACTCAGCCTGCAAGCAGAGCCCTCTTTTCGACGAGCTGAAAGCACGAGCTGCTCCAAAACCGGGCTCCCACAACGAAGCTCGGCCTCTGTCGCTCTGGGTTTCGGCTCCCCTGCAGCTTTCCGCTTTCCAGACGGAGCCTGGCTGCAACAGGACTGATGGGAGCGCTCTTTTGAACGAGTTTAGAGCTGCAGCGGTGTGGGATTGCCCAGTGTCCCGTGCGGCATGTCGGTTTGGGCCGGTAAGGGGAGCCTCTGGGCCTGCCATACAGTACTCGTCACCTGTCGTGCAACATCACTCAGATGCCACACCGTGCTGGGTTGGGGGCAATCCCAATCCCTGGGAGTGACAAATGCAGCACAGTTCGAAGCAAATTCAGCCCCAGGTCGAGCGGAACATTAAGCGTACAAG
The DNA here is from genome assembly GCA_905221615.1 of Symbiodinium sp. CCMP2592. Lineage (NCBI taxonomy): Eukaryota > Dinophyceae > Suessiales > Symbiodiniaceae > Symbiodinium > Symbiodinium sp. CCMP2592. Next base: position 165,263 of record CAJNDT010005235.1, on the reverse strand, counting down.
CAGACCACCAGGAATCTTTTCATGTTGTTTCAGACAAACATCTTTTAACACAAATAGTTCAAAACGTTTTGTGTCAGAAATGACAAATGCAATCAATATTGAAATAAAAGCCTGCATCTGGTATAGACTTTTGCTTCGAACACGGTTCAGAACGTAGGACCGTTGGAAAGCGTCACGGTGGCAGTTCAGTCAAGCTTCGCAGAGTCCCTGATACCACAAAGGGCCGGAGGAAAGAAACACTGTTTTCACAACCGAAAAACAAGCGCGCCTGTGTAGCACTAAGCGACTGGATCCGCCCTGCACCCTAAACCCTACATCCTAAACCCCCAGACTTAAAACCACGACGAGATCGCAACCCTCGGAGCCAGAAAACCACACGCACACCAACGCACGCAGACGTTCGCGCTTTGCTACCAAAATTTGCAGCATTTTGTATAATTTTGCATACTTTTGAACAGATTTGCGGAAATACTCACCAAAATCGAAAGAAAACACCCCGAGCCACCCCCAAACCACCCCCGAACCACCTCCGAACCACCTCCGAGCCACCCCCGAACCACCCCCGAGCCACCTCCGAACCACCTCCGAGCCACCCCCGAACCACCCCCGAGCCACCTCCGAACCACGTCCGAGCCACCTCCGAGCCACCTCCCAGCCGTCTTCGCACAAAAACGAACAGAAAATACAAGTTTTGACCGAAAAAGAACAAATTCACAAGAAAAACTGACTATTTGCACAAAAACAGTATCAAACCGACTGCTTCATCTCTTGGGCCCAGCTTTTTGTCAAAAAACGATTCGGGGCAAGGCCGGCGGCCGGTATGTGTTACCGCTACAGAAGCACATGCATGCACGAGGTTACCAAAGTGTACAACCAGCCTGCTGATCAACCCAGACCCACGGCCGCTCCACGTGTACAAAGAAAATGGGAAACAAATACAGCCAAAAACAACGATTACAAACTCCGTGCACGATATCCATCCGGGAGCAAACCAAAGACACATTCTCGCAGCAGATTCAAATCCACCGCCAACACACACGGCGTGAGAGAGCGAGGCTTGCGACACCACGACCAACCCCCAACCTGTTCCCCCCATGCAATCAAGTCGCCATGCGAGCTCGCTGCGATGGTCTTCCCTCTCTTTTGTTTGCACGCACGCATGTGTTTTCCCTCCCTCCAGGACGGAGAACAGCTTTGGGCAGAAACTCTACCCACTCATGAAACCAAGTAAAAGCAAACGTCATTGTGGACGATAGGCACTGCAGAGTTACTGACCTAGCGGCTTGGGTCGTTTATGACAATTGGGGGCAAGTTGCTGAGCGCAGCGACCTGTGGGCAATGGTATATGCAGCGGACCCCAGCCTCTATCGCACTGGGGTTCGGCTCGCACGCAGCCCGCTTTCGAGACGCAGCCTGGCAGCAACAGGACTTAAGAGAACTCCCTTTTGAACGAGTTTAGCGCACGAGCTGCTCAAAAGCGGGGCTTCCACAACGGACATCGGCCTCTCTCGCGCTGGGCTTCAACTCGCTTGCAGGCCGCTTTGCAGATGCAGCCTGGCAGCAACAAGACTCGAGGGAGCCCTCTTTTCAACGTGAGCTGCTCCACCAGTAGTGGTGATCGGCCTGTCTCGGCTTTGGCTCGTTTGCAACCTTCGGCTTTGCAGACACAGCCTAGCAGCATCAGGACTGAAGGGAGCTCTCTGTTGAGCGACGTTAAAAAGCACGAGATGCTCCAAAAACGGCCTCTCTCATGCTGGACTTCGGCTCGCTTGCATTCCGCCTTCTAGACGCAGCCTGGCAGCAACAGGACTGAAGGCGTCTTTTGAACAAGTACGAACTGCTCCAAAACGGCCTCTCTCGTGCTAGACATCGGCTCGCTTGCAGTCCTTCTAGACGCAGCCTGAAAGCAACAGCGAGTCGTCTTTTGAAGGAGTTTAAAGCTCCAAAGCCGGGTTCCCGCAACGTAGCTCGGCCTCTGTCGCTGTGGATTTCGGCCCTGCAACTTTCCGCTTTGGAGACGCAGCCTGCAAGAAGAAGCCCTTTTTTTGCCGAGCTTAGAACAAACACCACTCCAGAATCGCGCCAGGACATGAGCCTTGGTCGCTCTCGGCTTCGGCTCGCGACGCTTTGGAGACACAGCCTGCAAGCAACAGGCGGTCTCTTCAACGAACTGTGCTCACGAAATGCTCACAAAGGACATCGGCCTCTGTGAGTCTCGGCTTCGGCTCCCTTGCAGCCTTCCGCTTCGCAGACGCAGACGCAACCTAGCAGCAACAGGAATTACAAAACCCGAGTCTGAACAAAAAACGGCAGCTTGGCCTGGGAACGCCGTTTGGCTACAGCTTTGCACTTCGGATCTGGCTCCTGCGGATTGTGCAGCGAAGGCCACAAACCACGATCGACATACGGCAACACATGTTCTGTGGAACACTAGCAACGCCTGAACCGGCTCCGTGGCCGCCTTGCTCTCGGCTTGTATAGAACCTGTCAAGACCAGCGCATAGATTCTTCGCATGCACATGAAACCATGGCAGACGAAAGTAGCCTGGTCTTTTTGCTTGTGAGACGAAAATACCACGCCGGAGGAGGGATCCTGGAATTCAGCCCAAAATTGCTGTTCTAGCTCTTGCAGCGCCACGGCCTAAGTCTGGGACTGCAAGGGCACGTACAATCTGTCCTCTTTGCGTCTGAACTGAGCCACGAACCTGACTCAGGCGGCCCTCGTCCGGCGAAGGAGAGTGGGACAGAGGCGTTGTTGCCGGATAGCCACGACGTGCCTGGCCAGATAGGTTGGGTCCAAACTTAGGCAACACAGGCGCAGCCCTAACCCCTCCTGCGGAGAGCTCCTCGTTTCGGGCGTCGACTCGATTTGCTCCACCTCAGGTTCCCAAATCATAGCTATTTTTCCATGGTTTGCTGTCGGCGCGGGCACCAGACTCGGTCAAGAAGGTCCACGGCGACCATCCCAGCTGGAACCGCCTGCAGCCACAGAACAGCCAGAACAGCGGACAGATGCTAGAGGACCACCGGAACTCATTTGAGGGAACAGACGCGGCGCCCGCATGCAGGTTTTGACATGGCAGAACCGGTGCTCAACACAATTAGAGTGCCTTGTCACTGTCCAGATAAGGGTCGTACTCCTCATCGGAGCCTATGCCAATGCAAGTGGCCTGCACCACGGCGCATGACACAAGAAGCAAGACAAAAGACTGGCAAAATGTAGGCAAAAGGAGATGTTCATGACCCAGCAGTCATCAACAGGTTGCTGTGCGCAGCTGTACAAGGGCTCTGGGCAACTGCTTGCGGCAGAACGGAGCTAGGAAAAGGGCGCATTTGTGTGCTGCTGTACATGGTGCATAGTCTCGTACTGGACAGAATTCAACCATCGCACGATGCAGGCCTGTGGCAAATTTAGAGAGTCGCAGCTGCAATGTTGAAATGATCAGTTATAAATCGATATGCCATTTGCTTTCCACAGGTGCTGGCATCGGAAACTGAACGTGCTGCAGCAAAGCAGGGTCAGCAGAAGGAGACCGGGCTACCGCGTCCTTCGAGGATGCATGTTGAGCCCTTCATCATCAGAGTGCTCGCGGCGGGATCCGTTTGGCCCAGGAGGCTGCAGCGGCTTGTCGGGAAGCTGTCGCAAGCCCCAAACCACTTCCTGGCACAGGATCCAATCGGTGTCCACTCAGTTTACTTTCAGCACTCGGGAAGACAGACGCTGGGAGCCCAGTTTCTGAAGATTTCGTAGAATGAAAAGGCCGCAAACACGGCTCCCGCTACTCTGCTGTCTGCCGTGGCAAATGGACTACCTCTTAGATTCGGTTAGGTTATTTCCTAACTATTATCTTATTTGGGGTTTGTAGGTTATCTTTTGACTATTATCCTATTTTGAATAACCTTGAAAATAGTTTATTTAGAAAATAGGATATAGTCTATTTGATTAAATAACCTAGCAAATTCGAGTCTATTTACCAAAATAACCGAAGGTTATTTGTCAGATGGCATTGAAATTTTGTTGCCGAAAACTTGAAAACCTTGGGAAAAGCAGGAGCAGGCCAAACTTGTTTTTCCAAACGAGCACATGTTACTTAGAGAATGTTACCTAGGGATCATGTTCCACATGCTACTTAGACAGCTTTTTTCCTTGGTCGTCAGACCAGAACATGTTACTTATAGAGCACACATGTTACTTAAAGAATGTTACGTAGCGATCATGTTTCATGGTGCTGGGACAGCTGCTTCCCTTCTTGCCTGAACTGAACTGGCGGCGGCAGCAGAAGATTTTTTTCACACTCGGTCTCTGCTCAGTCTCAGGTGCGCCCCGAGCTTCTCAGTCTGCAGAGACTTTGCTCAGCCTCAGGTTCCAAGCCGCCCTGAGCTTGCTCACCATTTTCACCGTCACCGCCGGTCCTCTGAGTCCTCGGGCACAGCTGGCGGCCAAACTCCTGCTGACCTTTTGAAGGTCCTCGCCTTTGTAGCACCAAGTGAGTCTCGGGTTGATGTGGCGGCAAAGCAAAACCGTGTGCAAAAGCAGATGCAGCTTGGGTAAAGGGCTGAAAAGCTTGAGGCCTTCGGCCTCGAAGTGTGCCCCCAACTCCATATGAAGATTGCACATAGCGAAGGCATATTCGATGAAGTTGGTCGCCTGGGGCTCCGGGAAAGCAGTCTCGGCTCGGCACTCCTTCATGATCTTCTCCATGGCGATGTTCAGTCGCAAGTACGTCCTGATCTTGCAGTGCACAGCAAGATCAGGATGCATGTGCTCCTCCCAAAGTTCCAACAGGGGCTCGCCAAAAGCAGCAATCTGGCCCGCCCTGCCTTTCAGCTTGGGGCATTTTTTTTCCTCTGGAACATCGTGAGCTTGCGGAAGCCTCTATACCTCTCGGAGATTCCCAGTCTCTTGTACGAGGTAACGATTTTGTCCCAGCATTGTCCCAGATTTGTTAGTGGTGAGTCTGCCATGAGGTGACTCACCAACAAATCAAGGACCGACCCGAAGCTGATCTGATCTGCCCCCAAGTACTTGCAGTGCATGTAATCGTAGTGCACGTTCAATGGGGTGAGACCAGTGGCATTGGAGAAGATGGTGCTCGATGATCGCTCCGGGTATGCCAACCATGATTCCCTTGTCCATCCCAACGTGAGCCACCGAGCACTTGTTCGGCAATCATGCCAGCTCGAATCGGAATTGTCGCCTCTGCACTTGCAAAGGGCACACGGGGATGCTTTCGATCCGTAATGCGGCAACTGCAGCTTTTGCACCAAATATTCGGCATCGCCATTCAAACTCCAGATGATGCCTCGCAGTCCATTCGCCAGCGGCGTCCCGGCTCGACGGGCTTCCACGGTACCGGCGGGATACCTCGAAGTTTTTTTCTCTGGGACTTTAGGACTGCCTGGCGACAATCGTTGCTGGTTGTTTGTCTTTAAAAGAATAGGAGTGACCTCCGAAAAGAAAAGTCAATGAAACTATGTAAGGGCCCTATTTTGCTGGCACATGTTCTGGGGTAGTAGGGTCTGCAACTTGGGAATGGAACCAAAATTGATTCCACGAATTCTATCTGCAAACAGGGTTTATCACAGAGCTTCACCCCTCAATCCTTGAAGACTTAGGAAACACGTTATAATGTGTATAGACAGAAACCAAAACGGACAGCAAAAGCTTGAATGAGTGGACTTGCACAGTTGCTTTGCACCCAAGTGGTTGGCTGCTGGCCAGACTCCACTGGCAAGGCAGGCAAACGACCAACAGATGATTCGGAAAAATTCATCTGTCGTTTCTTTTCCAGCCTCGGTCTCATCGAAGCAAAACCACGATGGCATCATACTGTCCTTTGTCCACCCCTCTGCCAGAAGGCTGTTCCACGTGTACGAGGTCAGCTGCCTGCTCCAGATTTTCCCTATCCCCACCACAGGGGTGCCGTCCCCGTGTAGCTGTAAAGGCAGGGTATGCTCGGCATCGAAGGACTTCTTGCTGACGATCGGGTGGTTTCGCCAAGCGGGATGACCCGCCTTCTGAAGGCGCCAGAATTCTTTAAGTTTCTGAATACCTCCAGAAGGCATCATGAACTTTGCAAAGGCGGCTGGGTAAGAGTGGTAAAGATCAGAAAATACCACATGTGGAAGAAGCATCGTCTGAAGCAGTTTGTCCCAGGGTGGCTTGAAGCTCCTGGCTGGAAGATGGGGAAACCCTGGCAGGAATTATAATTTGGATTTCTTTCTCAGGGCTTAGAGATACTATACCCAGCAAACTACAAAAACAAAAGGTTCTAAGTATCCCTGAGGTTCATTTTGACAGCGAAGGGCTTCGAAAAAGCATTGTTCTTGTTGGCGATTTTCAGAATCTCCTTGTGCATATTATTCGGATACAGACCAGCAGATCCCAAGCCAGCTAAAGCAGCGACTTCGCTGGGCGGTGTCGCTCCGACAGCTTGAAAGTCCCTTTGGGAGGCAGCTGCCAGCTTTTGGACCACCTGAGGGCTCACTTCGCCCCACGACCATCGCTCCAACAGCTCATGTGCCAGATTGCTCGCAACAGGAGCTGCATCATTTCTGGCTTCAACTTTTTGGATCCTCTGCTGCACTCCACCTCGCCTCAACCGCTTTGGAGGGGGCTCCTCTGCCATTCCGGCACCGCACAGATTCTACCGAGGCTTCCTGTGGCTTAGAAATATATAATGGCATGTTGTTTTCACGGCCTGCCCTAGGTAACATGTGCTCTAGGTAGCATGTGGTATCAAGGAAATCTAGGTAACATGTGCTTTAGGTAACATCTGGCATCGAAGAAATCTAGGTAACATATGCTTTAGGTAACATGTGACATCGAAGAAATCTAGGCAACATGCGGTATGGCATCAATCAAAATTAGGTAGCATGTGCTCTAAGTAGCTGTATGGCACCAGAATCCAAACACTAGATCTTTCCTGTGACAATAGATCAACTTTAAGTAACATGTGTCAGCACATATTTAATCATGTGTGCCATCTAAGTAACATTGGGACAGCAGTGTTCTATTCTCTTGCCACAAGCGAAGCTGCGACGACGGCATACAAAAAGGTTTTGTGATTATCGACATCAACACACAACTCGATGGGTCATTTTCTGAGGCACCGCACAGAATTATGTGTTGGGCTTCAGCGGGCTTAGACTGGGACTTTGATGAGGGGGGCATACTAAAAGGTTGTGTGACTAGGACCACCGAGCAAACCTCAACCGAATGTATGCACACAATGTTACTTAGAATTCTGAGTTGACCTTCAGCTGGGTTTGAGTGGGACTCTGATGCCGGGGGCATACTAAAAGGTTTTGTGAGTAGCAACACCAAGCAAACCTCAACAACAAGATTTATGCATGCACAGCATGTTACTTAGATTATGTGTTGGGCTTCAGCGGGGTTTGACTGGGACTTTGATGCCGGGGGCATACACAGAGGTTTTCACTTTAGGAATACGAAGCATACCTCAACAACAATTTTTAGGCATGCTCACAATGTTACTTAGAATTATGTGTTGGGCTTCAGCGGGGTTTGACTGGGACTTTGATGCCGGGGGCATACACAGAGGTTTTCACTTTAGGAACACGAAGCATACCTCAACAACAATTTTTATGCATGCTCACAATGTTACTTAGAATTATGTGTTGGGCTTCAGCAAATTTTGACTGGGACTTTGATGCCGGGGGCATACACAGAGGTTTTCACTTTAGGAACACGAAGCATACCTCAACAACAATTTTTATGCATGCTCACAATGTTACTTAGAATTGTGTTGGGCTTCAGCAAATTTTGACTGGGACTTTGATGCCGGGGGCATACACACAGGTTTTGACTCTACGAGCACGAAGCATACCTCAACAACAATTTTTATGCATGCACACACAATGTTACTTAGAATAAAGTGTTGGGCTTCAGCAAATGTTGATTGGGACTTTGATGCCGGGGGCATACACAGAGGTTTTCACTTTAGGAACACGAAGCATACCTCAACAACAATTTTTATGCATGCTCACAATGTTACTTAGAATTATGTGTTGGGCTTCAGCAAATTTTGACTGGGACTTTGATGCCGGGGGCATACACACAGGTTTTGACTCTACGAGCACGAAGCATACCTCAACAACAATTTTTATGCATGCACACACAATGTTACTTAGAATAAAGTGTTGGGCTTCAGCAAATGTTGATTGGGACTTTGATGCCGGGGGCATACACAGAGGTCTGTTTTGACTCTAAGAGCACGAAGCATACCTCAACAACAATTTTTATGCATGCAGACACAATGTTACTTAGAATCAAGTGTTGGGCTCCAGCGGGGTTTCGCTGGGACTGTCAGGCCGGGGGGGCATAGACAGAGGTTTTGACTCTAGGAACACAAATAAAACCTCAACCACATTTTTTATGTATGCACACTGAAACCCTGAGCGCTCAGAAACCCCAACCAACATAACACTGCTGAGCAGCAACCCAGCAGCATACATTGTTTTCGGATCTTGCTGCCAATGGTGCAACCAGGTGAAGCGGCACATGTTTCACAGAGCCCACAAAACTTGGACCCCCGCAACACGATGTTCTCGGAAATTCGGACTCCAGTTTGTGCTGTTCATATGACAAGAGGGCCTGTGGGCGAGAACATCAGCTGCAAATAACAAGCCTTGTGCTATGCCACTATGAAACGTTGCACACACCACACCCCCGGAACTCGAGGCTTCTATACCCCAGGCTGCCCGGCAGCTTCTGAGGATGCTAAGAAAACTATCGCAGCACAGCTCCAATGCCAGGGCCACAGAGCAAACCCTTCGATCCCAAAATGGTATCATAAACTGTCATAAACCATACCCCTCTAGAACATCCACAAACGGGCACCCCGAACCTCCAATGTGAAACCCTCTATGTTATTAACATCTTAGTGAACCCGAAAACCGTGGCATCTATAGCAAAGGATTTGCTGCAACAGAAGCAAAACTACAGACATGGCTACGTGTCTCGCCGACAACATGTCTTCATGGCCAGGGTGCCAATGCTGAACAACAACATTGTTACTTAGTTGCTAGAAAACAATTGATAACCGGAATGAAACCTAGTACCGAGTATGTTACTTAGCACGTTTCTCTTCATATCAAAGTGCACATGATGAGCAAGACTCGGGATGGAATCACAGCTCCTTCCTTGCTTTCAAAAGGGCTTTGAATTTCTCGCACTCCTCGTTCAAGGAAACCGCCGTTTCGGAATGCTCACACATGTAGTCCTTGAAGGTTGCAGCGGTGAGGGGCCGCTCTGAGTCTGGGAACTCTTTCCATAGCAACAGGTGGTCGTCCCTGTCCATCCATGATTTCATAGCAAGCATGTGCGGCTTGAAGCTCTCCTTGTCCTTCGCTTGCGAGCATTTTGAAATCATCCTCATAGCAGCACTATGAAGCCGCTCCATCGCTCCTTTGGCCTCCTCCAGCAAAGCTTGCTGGGACTCCGCGAACTGCTTGAGGACGGGGGGCTCCTTCGAGCTTGCTGCCTCTGCTGCGATAGCCTGGCGGGGCTGGTCATCTTGATCAAACGAAAAGGTCATGCCTCGGAAGGCCTTGTCGAGGGCCTGAAAGGTCTCGTCGGTGATCTCCTTGGCACCACTCTTCGCTTGGTGCTTGTCCTCCACCGTCTTGCCAATCCCGGCAACGGTTTGCCGATAGCCCGCGAACTCTACCCCATCCTGCAGCCACACCATCACCGTGCCCCTTGCAATGGAAGCATCCAAAGCCTTTTCATCGCCATGGTAGTCCCGGTGCAAAAGCACATCCTTTGGTGCCCCCATGGTTTCATCTCGACCAAACTTCTGATGCTTGGCCTGCTTCGTGGTCTCGAACACGGGCTTGTCGGATTTCATGATCAGCTTGCCTTTGTCGTTCTTGTCGAACAGCTCGTTGATCAGCTCCGTCTTGGCAGCACGGGTCTTCGCTTTGCTCAGAACCTCCTGAATGTGATCCGGGATTGCACCGGCATCGGACATTCTCTTGAATTTCCTGGCCTTGGCGAGGTCCCTCTTTTCGCCGCCCTGGTCGTCCTCCTCGTCGCCGTCCTGCTCCTCTGCCTCAAGCTCCTCCTTAGGCTTCTCCTGGGCCTCGGCTTTGTCCTCGGCTGCAAGCTTCCACTGCAAAGCCTTGTCAGCGAAGCTTTCCTGTCTGGTCACGTTCTTGTTGTTGTTGTCCCCCTCCTTGAGCTGCTTCCCCGGCTTAGTTTTCTTGGCCTTCGGCTGGGGGGTAGCTTTGGCTGTGCTCTTGGCCTTGGGTGTTTTTGCTGGGGGCTTGCTCTCGGCTTTTGCTTTTGCTTTGGCCTTTGCCTTCGCCTTTGCTTTGGGGGAGGTCTGCGGCTTGCTCGGCTTGCTCTTGCTCTTGGGCTTGGCTGGGCTCTTTGGCTTGGGGCTCTTCTGCTCCTCCTTCTCCTGTGCCTCCTGCTCCTGTTCTGGGGCGGCCTCTGCTTCCGTCAACGGTTCGCCGTCGAGGTCAAGCTGAGCTGCCTTTCTCTTCAGGGAACCACTACCCTTAACAGCCATGGCTGGATCAGTCTTCTCGGAAAGTCTTCTTCTCATCATGCATGAAAATCTGGTGTTTTAGCATGTCACGACATGTGCCCGGGACTTCATACTCCCAATCACCACTAGCCTTTTTGAATTCGAGCACGGATCGGGGTGCAGATTTGTCAACGACCACAACGGGTGGAACTAGACAACAGCAGTACATGTTACATACACAGCTCTCTAAGTAACATGTTACCTAGGTTTGCCTGCACACTGTTACTTAAGACTAAGTTTCCTCGTGCACTGTTACTTAGAAACATTAGAGACCATGTTGCCTCTTGTCGGGCCAGCAGCAAGCTGCCTATGTTGACAGGAGCATGTTACCTAGTTTTGTATTCAGCACCATAGCTCGAAAGCCGAAGCAAGATTTCACCTAGTTATGGTTTTGAGCACGATATTCCAGATTATTGGAAAACTCTGATGCACAGTTCTCTTTTCCAGGCGAAAGTCCTCGGATCGGTTTCGAAACACCAGAAATCACAGGCCGGAAACCAGACGAATCAAGGGCAGCAGGAAGAAAACAGCACAGAAAAAGCTCCAGGGATAGCAAACTCACACAAAAGTGACACAAAAGTGACACTAAAGTGACACTAAAGTGACACTAAAGTGACACTAAAGTGACACTAAAGTAACACTCCCACAGCAAAAGTAACACTAAAGTAACAATTCCATGGGTTAGTTTTACCAAACTAACAATAGTACATATCGGTTGTGTTAGTTTTGTGTTAGTTTTGCCTTTGAACTGTTAGTTTAGTGTCAGTTTAGTGTCAGTTTTGTGTCACTTTAGTGTCAGTTTTGTGTCACTTTTGTGTCGGTTTGGTGTTTTGGGGATGTGATGTCGTCGGTCTGGCACAGGTGAGTCCAACGGCTTGACTCTGCCGTTGGACTCGTCTCATTCACGTGAAACCCAGGGGAGGTGGTACCCGACGACTCCCGACGACTCCCTGTAATGGTGTTATTTTGTTTAATTTTTGTGCTGGTTCGGCTCGTGTTGGGCTTGGGTTTTCCTGCTTTGGTCTGTGCCTGCCGGCGGTTTTCATGCTTTCTGCAAAACGAGAAAACTCCTATCTCGATGGAATGAGTACATCACTTCTTGTTCTGTTTTAGTGCAACAGAGGGATGTTACGTAACCGTTGGGGGGGCTTGGTGTCACTGTTCCTAAGTGGGGGCGGAGTGGGGGGTTTGTGTCAATGTTACTTAGCAGCTCGTGGCCCTAGGGGGGAGGGGGCTTCTGTCAATGATACTTAGCAGCTCGCGGCGCTTTTTTTTGGGGGGGGCGGGGGTGGGGTGGCATATGTGAATGTTACTTAGCAGCTCCTGACCCTACCCGACAATGTCTTTCAATGTTACTTAGCAGCTCGTGACCCTATCTGACAATGTTACTTAGCATCTACTGCAGTGTGCTTATGATTGTAGTCCAGGGTGCAGAGTGCGGTTGCTGGCTTAGGTTTTGGGGGATGGGTTTCAGGGTTTCGCTTTTAAGGCAAGCAGAGCCTGAACACATGTGTCTTCGAATGCGACTGTGAAAGTGGCTTCGTAAGTTAAACAAACAGAAATATTCCAGAAGCCCAACAGAAACATGTTACGTAGCCGCTTCTGCTGGGGGACTTGGTGTCCATGTTACTTAGCGGCTCTTGCCTTTAGCTGGGGCTTTGTGTCCTCGATACTTAGCAGGTCCGAAAAGAAACATGTTACGTAGCCGCTTGGGGGGGGGTCTATTGCTGTCCATGTTACTTAGCAGCTCCTGGGCCTGGAGTGGTTCCTGTTCATGCTACTTCGGCACTGGGACCCTCAAAGAGACAATGTTACTTACGATGTAGGACACACACGGTTTACGCATATTCTGCCCTCTGCTTAGTTTGCAAGCTATATGCATGAACCCACGGAATCATTGTTATTCCCGACTCAAGACTGTGGAAGAAACACTGAAGAACCCACACTCTGCTATCATGTTACCTGGTCCATGTTACTTAGAGACGGAGTCTGGGTTTAGGGTTCAGGGTATTGGGTTCGGTGTTCTCGATTTGGGTTTAGGCTTGAGGCTTCAGGGTTCGGGGTTTAGGGCAAGAGGATTTAGGCTGGAGGCCTTCAGGTTTCAAACCTTTAGAAATTCCCGACTCTGAAAGAACTCGCTGCCGCCTGTTTGCACCGACCGCGATCTCACTGCGGCCGCTTCTCCCCCGGCGGCTGGGGCAAGCTCCTTCGCCGCTTCTCAGAAGGCACCGGCTCCTGAGCTGCGGCATTTTATTGTAGAACCCCGCGGCTGTCTTTATTCTCAAATCAGGCTGGCTTCCTGTCTAAACCTGGGATGTATTGCTGCCTGGAACCCAGAGTGCTTGGCGGAGATCGCCGGCGAGGATCGCGAGGACGAGTGATCCTCGCAGGCGATTAGTACTTGGTCTTCTAGAGGCCGGGAAATCGTGAGGAGTCCCTCAAATCCAAGAGTGCAAAGAGGTTCTTGGGGAGTTTGCTCATGGCCACAACCCAATACCGGCCTGCTGATGGCCTCCACCTCCACGGACGGAGGCCTTTCCTCCTCCTCCTCCTCCTCCTCCTCTTTGGCCGCCCTGGGCCTGGGACGATATTTCGAAAACTCAGCAATGTTACTTAGAGGGGGCAGCAGGGCCCAGCGACAATGCTACTTAGAATGTTACTTAGAAACTGAGCAATGTTACTTAGTGGGGGCAGCAGCTCCTAGCGAATGTTACTTAGAAACTCGGTAATGTTACTTAGAGGGGGCAGCAGGGCCCAGCGACAATGCTACTTAGAATGTTACTTAGAAACGGAGCAATGTTACTTAGAGGGGGCAGCAGGGCACAGCGAGAATGCTACTTAGAATGTGACTTATAGAAACTCAGCAATGTTACTTAGAGGGGGCAACAGGTCTTAGTGACAATGCTACTTGGAATGTTGCTTAGAATCTCAGCAATGTTACTTAGACGGGGCAACAGGGCCTAGCGACAATGCTACTTAGAATGTTTCTTGGAAACAGAAACACGGCCTGAGGCTAGGAACCAATGTGACTTAGAATGTTAGTTAGGCAGCTCTATGTGAGGAGCGACATCAATGTTACTTAGCATCCTCGAGGAAGCAGCAAAACCGTAATTCCTGCCATGTGGCTGTGGAGCCGCAGCTGACGAAGATGCCTCCTCCACCTCCTCCAGCCGTGCAGGCGAAACTGGCGAGCTGTGCCTTGGATGCGGGTGTTTTAAGGTTTAAAGTCTCTTCCTTACCACCATCCTCATAAGTACACCAGAACAAAAAAAGATACTTCTTTCTGTCTTGTGTCTCCGGCATGATGGTCTTGTTGTCATCCTCCTCCTCTGTCGTGTCCCCAGCAACAGTTGGCGAAGCCGGCGGCTCTGCTGGAGCCTCTGCTCCTGAGGTCTCTGATTTTATTGGTAGGTGTGTTTTAATAACCCAAAAGAAACATCTGTGCATGCTTATAGACGGAAAGAAAACCTGCTTTGAGCACAGCGGCTTCCATCTCCAGTTGCCACTGCCCGCCAGACAAACCCAGGAGGCAACTGGATAGGCGGCGGCACCAAAGGCGGAAAAACAGGTGCTGCTGGCGGAAATGCAGGTGCTGGCACTGGCGGAAAAGCAGGTGCTGCTGGCATTGGCGGAAAACCAGGAAAGGGCACTCCAAGCCCGGCCGCTCCAGGGCCCATTGTACCAGGCACCAAAGGCACTCCAAGCCCGGCCGCTCCAGGGCCCATTGTACCAGGCACCAAAGGCACTCCAAGCCCGGCCGCTCCAGGGCCCATTGTACCAGGCAAAGGCAGTCCAGGCCACATTGTACCAGGTAAAGGCAGTCCAGACCCCATTGTACCAGCAAAAAGCCTTCCAGCTCCAACACCCATTGCGGCCGCTCCAGGGCGCATACCCACGTTCACACCCGCCACTCTCCACGGTGGCACTGCCTGCGGCATCTTCGGAGTGGAGCCATCATCAAAGCCCGGTTCCTGCTGCTGCCGCCGCTGCTCTGCTGCTGCTGCCGGCGGTTGCTGCTGCGGTTGCTGTGCTGTTGGTGCAGGCACCTGGTGCTGCTGCGGCTGCTCTGCTGTTGCAGGCTGCCGCTGCTCTGCAGCTGCAGGCTGCCGCTGCTGCTGCGGCTGCTCTGCTGCTGCTGCCGGCTGCTGTGCTGCTGCTGCTTTGGGTTGTGGCCGCTGCTGTTTTCGCGACACTCTGTGTCCCTTGTAGCTAAGGGGGGCCAGCTCCAAAGCTGTGTCCCGTGCTGCCGTGGTGTTGTAGTGTAGTACCACGGCAGACAGGGTAGCTTCAGCACCACGTGTCGGCAGCCACTGTACGTTTTGCGGACGAGGAGCCCCAGCCTTGTCTAGCCATTCTAGCAGGCCGGCGGTTGTTGTCCACCATGGCAGCCCGCCCAGCCACAAGCCAGTAGTGCTCATGGCTTTGTTTCTTGTGTTGTCTTGTCTGTGCTGTCTGTGCTGTGTTTGCTCTGTGCTGTGCTTGCTGTGTGCTCTGTGCTGTGTGCTGTGTGTGTGCACGTGTGTGTTGTGGCTGTGCCTCTAAGCTGTGCCGTCGTGCTGTGTGGCTGCTCACAGAGTGTCTGCTCTCAAGAGTGCTTCTGCTTCTCTACTCTGTGGAGCCGGTCTGCCGGGGACCACAATTTCACTCTCGCACTCTGCTGCATGCTGCATGCCCAGACTGGCATGTTACCTAGTTGCAAGGCGAGCAATGTTACTTAGAGGGGCAAGACATGTAGTCGGCCAATGTTACTTCGAGGGGGTGAAGGACTGCGACATTGCCAAAATGTTACCTAGAGGGGGAAGAGGCATGTTACCTAGTCTTGCTTTGGCTCTTGGTTTGATGGCGACAACATGTTACCTAGTTGACCAATGTTACTTAGAGGGGGTCAAGGACTGTGGGATTGCCAATGTTACCTAGAGGGGGAAAAGGCATGTTACATAGTCTCTCGTTTCACGGTGAAAAACATGTTACCTTGTTTCCGGTGCTTTTGAAAAACCAAAACACATTCTACCGGTACCTATAACGTCTCAGGCCCTTGTTCTTTCCCCATGCTTTGCCAAGGTTTCTTTTCAGTAGAAAACATCAGTCACTTCTGGGGTTTGGGGTCGCTGGTGAAAACCAAAACACATTCTATCGGTATTTAACGTCTCAGGCCCTAGTTTGTTTGTCCTAAGTTTGGCGGAAGTTTTTTTTTGGAGTAGAAAACATCAATCACTTCTGGGGTTTGGGGTCTTCTTGGACTGGAAGCTTTTTTTCTCGTGCGAGGTCGCGGCCTGGCTATGTGGTCAATATAGAAAGCCCTAGTCCATCTGATCCAAGAACGGAATCGGCTCGCTTGTATCTGGTGCACATTCTTCAGCTGACCCTCCACAGCATTAAAGGCGAAGCCATCAAGCTGGCCAGCCCACAATGGACTACCTGCGACAGGTAGCCCATGGTGGGCTGGCCAGCTTGGTCCTTTCGCCTTTCTCCATTCTTCGCAGCCGCATGCAGAACCAGCCTCAGGCTCCAGCAGCAGCACAACCGGCTGGCAGTAAGTTGCAGAATCAGTGATTCTGCAACTTACTGCCAGCCGTTTGGATCCAGGAGCAGCACAACCGGCTGGCAGTAAGTTGCAGAATCAGTGATTCTGCAACTTACTGCCAGCCGTTTGGAATCAGCACTGGAACAGCCTGCCAGCAAGCCAAGCCAAGAAGCAGCTTGGGCCGCCACAGCTTCATGCCTCCCACCATCTCCTTGTGCCCTTTGAGCCACCAAAGCTTCATGCCTCCTGCGGCACCTGCTGGAATGGATAGAGCTATTCTGGCAACAAGCAGAACAGCAATAGCTAAACGGACCTGTCACCAAGAGCTCGCAACCTGGCCGGGCACAAACTCGGATAGTGGCCATAATCTCTGGATGCGACCTGTTGCATCATTTGGAATGCGATCCGACGAATACCTCGTTGCACTGGCCGCAGCAAAGGCCATGTTTGCCACCGGCCCGCCGATTGCAACCTTTCGTTGCACACAATGCCATAGATGGCTCTCGCTCACCGGTTTGTAGGCAAACTGGAACAATGCTTGTGACTTGAAAAAAAATATCTGTGGTCGATGGCAAAAACCTTCACTGCAACACTCGTGCTATTTAACCATGCATAGAGCCTCCGTACTAGAGGAACAAAAGGCACGGCTGAGCAAAGCTTCCTAGCAGGCCGCCACTCTTCCTGGATGCCATGCAGACATGCAGATGTGACTTAGCCTTCCAAAAAAAGCGCTGCCAAACAATGCTACTTAGACAGTCGAGAGCTGCAACAATGCCGACCATATTTTGCTTTCGCTGGAACCTCGTCAGCCTCCGTGCCGCGAAAACTGTGCTGAGATCTAGGAGCCATGCTCAGCGATGATACCGGCATCTATCTTGGATGCAACCTCTGCCATGGCAGCTCTGGCCTTCTTCTTCGCAGTCTGCGGGGAGTCGCCCAACCTGAGCCTCAGTGTGTGCTCCTTATGGTAGACAGCGGAGGTCTTTCGTTTCTTGAAACTGCACTTGTAAGCGCCCTTCGCGGGCTTCGAAGCACTGGCGGGCTTCGAAACATCGGCGGGCTTCGAAGCACTCGCGGCCTTCGAAGCACTCTCGTGCTTCTTCTTACTGTTGCCCACGGCCGCTGCCGGCTTCTTGAAAGACCTCTTGTTGTTCACCACTCTGTGGAGGTTCGCCTGCTTCATGATGTCCAGATCTCCAGCATCCAAGCCATACGAGGCAGCTTCTGACACCAAAGGCTTCACCAGAGCCTCTGCCTTTGGGGCCACCTTCCTGACCGGCCTGCTAGAGCTGGAGGCAGCAGCTTGTGAAGCACCTTCCTCGCTGGAGCTGCTTCCCAAATCTCCAACCATCAAAGGCCTCCCGAACACCGTGGGGTCCTCAGCCGCCCTCGCAGAAGCTTTCGGACTGCAGATCTTCGCGGCTCCCCTCCAAATCTTGACGGGACTTCCAGGCCCCATCACCAGGCTAGCTTTCTTCAAGGGCCGTGGGCTGCTATCCTGCTTCGCCAAGATTCTTCCAAAAATGCCCTCGCTCCGCATCTCTGGAGGTCTATAAGGAACTATCTCCAGACCAGTCGCTTGGCCGCTGGAGCTTGCCCCAACCGTGTTCTCCTTCTCGGAGAACACATGAGACAACACCATGTCGATCCTTGCCTTTTCCGACTCCGTGGCTGTCCGCACTGCTCTCACGTACTCGTCCTGCTTCTTCAAACACCGGACTTGGCTTAGCAGGATGCGAATTCTGCTGTCGATCTGGTCCACGAAATCATCTGTAGCATAGTTCGTGCGGTTCACTTTCTTGGTTTTCTCCGTACCATCAACCACCAACCGCTTCAAACTCGTGCGAAGCTTCGCCGCAGGCAGAACGCAGTTCGGGGCTACCTGGAGGAAATCTACGAGGAGATAGGCTGCCTGAGCGATCCACGGAATACATACCGCCGTCTTCCAAGAGAAGGGAGCACCGGTGGGATGCTTCAGAATATTCCAAATATCCTTGTCTTGGGCATTGTCCACATGCTTCTTCAAAACCTTTTGCAGATCAATGACGCCTATCGCCGGATCCACTTTCACTCGGGTGGTTTCATACTTTGACTGCGCCATGCTGCAGCAGGGCTCTAGAAAATCTCTACATAGACATGAGTCGCATGAGTTTCAAGCCCACATGTGCCCACACAGTTTTCCTATTGTCTGCTCGCAAGATTCTTCTGGCACCATGCCATACCTGTGCTTCTTGCTATGTTTTCAGCCTGCAATCCGCAACGGAACAACATTCAAGTCTGCCATGCTGCACACAAATCATAAAAACCTGACAGGGGACATGCTACTTAGATGTCGCAAGTGTTACTTAGGTCTTGCAAAACATGCCAGCAATCCTGCACATGTTACCTAGGTTCCGGAAAAAAAAGAGTTCCGCACAACAAATGCTACTTAGGGTGCCTGCTCCTGCTAACAAAAAACAAAATATCATAGTTTATTCTTTCAAATAACCTTTGGAACTCATAGTCTATTCTTTCATATAACCTTTTCTCTTAGGTTATTTAAATAACCTATCTCCTGAGATATAGGTTATTCTATTCTGACTATTAGTCTATTTTTTGGGATATGGATAATAGTCAGGAAATAACCTAACCGAATCTAAGAGGTAAAGTGAACAAAGGACAACAATGTCGAGAAAACAGCAGAGGAATCCAAGCTTCTGTGGCGTAGTGGTGCGCGCAATGTCCAATCCACGAGTACTGCCAGCAGCTGCAGACGACATACGGCTTGGATGGGGGTTGCCAACACAGGCAGAACTCCCCCCAGATGCTGTCGTAGGTGCCAGAGTCGTAGCGTATCCCCGCCGATTCATGTATCTCACCCGCTGCGTCGTCCTTCTGCAATATCCCGGACTCGAGAAGGAGCTTTTCCAGAGCAGGCGCTCGCCGTGTTTTCAGTTGCTCGACCATTTTCTTTGCCATGCCAGCAGGAACTTCTCGAGGCTTGGCCTGCGCCATGCACATCCATTTCTGCGAGCCGGTGTAGACGACCTGCGCGAACCTGTGCCAGGCGTTCTTAATTACTTCCCTTGTGGCGTTTAGGGCCGGGTGACGCATCCACTAACTTGAGCTCAGCCCTGGCCTTGTGTTCGGCAGTTTCAGCCGCTTGACCAGAGCAGGAATGCCGGCATAAAACCTCAGTTTGCCGAATGGTGCTCTGAGCACCTGTCCCTTTTCCATCATCCAGCTATCCGGATTCTTGGGCCGCTGGAACGACATGAGATCCGGATCCGCAGGCCCCATGAGGCTCGTGAGTTTCGACCCAAGTTCTTCGTTCTCTTTAAGAGGGGACGACCAGGCGCGAACACTGTCCTCAAGGGCCAGAACCACGTCTGTGTGAGATTCCAGCACCCGCTGCGAGCGCAGAGAACGTTTGAAGAATGCGTGGAACGCCTCTATCGGCTGTTGTGTGGCTGGCCTTTGCGGAAATAAAGAACAGCAAAACCTGACCACATATACGCCTGCGAATAAAAGACCGAAGCCGGAACGGATTAATGTCTGTTTTTTTGACGGCGAACCCGAACCCGCCTCGCTGGGAGTAGTCTGCTGCCTAGGCCCGACCACCACGTGGAGGTGAGGAAATGCCCGACTCCTTCTTTCTCACTATCCTGTGTCGGCACTTGCCGCATGTACTGGCTGCGGTAGTACTGCACCCACTCTGGTTCCTGCCAAACGTGGAAGATCCTTGCAAATATTCTGGTCGCGCAAAGATGGAAAAAGGCTTTGCTGGGGTGCATCACCATTTGCGTAGTCAGATTCAAAAAAGCATAAACAGGTCGATTCTTGAAGTGCGGCGGGCGCTTCTTCAATTTTCCCGACTTTGTACGCTTTCTGGGCGCACCCTCGGCCTCAGCTGCTCTTACTCTCTTCCCAGCGTTTTGGTTCTTGAGAATATTTCGGCGTTGATGCCAAAGGCCCTGGGCAATTCTCACTCGCGGGAAAATTCTCTCGGCTGCTGTGGCCGCGCCAGAAAACCAGTCAAAGCAAACTTGACTTGGGCCAGGGATTTGGCGGCGATCGCATTCTTTGCGCAAGCATTCCAGAGCTTGCTCGTAGACGGCGCCCGTTTCTCTGCGAGAACAGACGCATATCAAAGGAAGGCAACTTCTTCGCCATCTCCCGTCGAGTTTCCGCATCACCACACATGCCAAAATAGCATAACCTGAAACTCATGCCAATCTTGCGCTAAAAGCACCCCTGCTTACAAGGGATACAAATGTCAGGAAACAAATGCCAACATGCACGGGAAGCAATATCCCAGGATTTCCAGCTTGAAAGTGAAATCTGCTGTCAAGCACCATGGCTGCAAACCTCCCTGCTCGTGGGCCTGCTGGAGTGCTGCAAAGAAGGGCACCAAGAGACAGATCCACGTGAATCTACCTGGACCAATATCCATATGTGCAAAGCAAAGCTCACCGTGGTCTGGGTCCTGCCTCTCGGCCGCCATGGCACGAAAGGAGCCTTCACTCTCGAAGCATTTCCAGCTGGTGAAGCCGAGCTTCCTTCTCCGCCAGCGCAATATGCCTCTGACCACATTGTCCGGGACACGGGGCTTCTTTTCATGTGCAAGACGAATGTGAACTGCAGTCGGAGTTGCTTTCAAGCCTTGCTGGATCAGAAAATCAGCCGCTTCGTGCACCGAGTTGCGCTCTTCAACTGTACACTCAACTGTAGCCTTCTTGCCTTTGTGCTCCGTGGATCGTCGCATCTTGGTCCGCGCATCACCGCTGCACTCACCAGCACGGGACACTGTCAATTTCGTGAATGCCCCATCCTCGCTGTCAGCGGCAAGAAACTCGAACGTCTTTCCGTTGAAGCGGCGACACCCTTCGCACTTGTAGCAAACGGCAGTCGTGCGCATCTGCATTGAAGGCTGAAGATAAGGCTGCCTGAAGCTGCCAACAACGTCATGGGTTTTAGAAGCCCAAAGTCTAGCGGCTTCTCGAACATCTGTGACTTTGGGGCAGACGAAGGTATCAACGACGCGGAAATTCAAGCTGCGTTTCCGCTCTTTTGCAGCATCCTTCTCAGCCATGCCGCGATGAAATCTACGGCTCTGCAAGCAGCTACGACTTCAATCTTGAGTTTGCCAACGGAGTTGTGTCTACAGCTCTGCAAGCAGCTGCAGCTGCGACTTCGATCTCAGGAGTTATGAGTAAAATGATCGGCAGTGGCAAGCTCACAGGCATCACAGGGAAAATCCGACACGAAATGTTACCAGGCCTGCCCCTCGTTTGATTTGCAAAAGCAACCCAAGAAGCGAACCCCATTCAGGAGCCCACTTTTCAAAGGTTTCATGGCACGAAATGTTGATTTCTTGGGCTCCTGCCCCCCCCGTTTGCAAAAGCAACCCAAGAAGCGAACCCCATTCAGGAGCCCACTTTTCAAAGGTTTCATGGCACGAAATGTTGATTTCTTGGGCTCCTGCCTGGCTGCTGGCCGCCATCAAGGCTGTCGAGAAATCGCATCGCAAGCCTGGCCGGCGGATGGGCTTATATACCAACTTCTAAACTTGTTGTTAGCCCGCTTGCCTCGATCTCCGAGAGGATGCGAAGAAAAGAACTAAAGCAAAACTTGAGCCCACGGCTCCTTCAAGAGCAGTTGCCACTGTCATGACAGACAAGATTTGTGTTATGGTATGCAGTTGTTGTGGCTTTTCTGTTGTTGTATGCCCAACCCTGTCACGGTAGGTCCACCCCCTTAGCAAAGAACCCCAAGGTTTAGGTTTGAGGGTTTCAGGGTTTAGCTAGAGTTTCACGGTTTTCTCTCTCAAAACTCTGATGACGCCCCTTTCTGGGTTCAGGGATTAGGGTTAAGTGTCTATGGATTAGGGACTAGGTTAGGCATTCGGGTTTAGAGTTCAGGGTTTAGGGGCTTAGGGCTTATAGGGCTTTGGGTTTAGGAGCCATTTTTGTAAGGTTTGGGGTTTAGGTAGGGCTAAGGGTTACGAACTCTTCCATACAGGACAAGCCTCTATACGGTTTACAGTTTTCATTACCCTTTCGACTCCGCAACGGTCCTGAAACAAGAACCCTTTGCAGGTGCATGGACATCCCCAGGGCATGTGCAAAAGGGACCCGAATATAGTACCCTAAATAGTAGGATCCTTATTATAAGGGGCCCCAAACAAGGTACCCCTAATTTTCGGAAACCCCAAACCCTAAACCTTTTAAGGATGCCTTTAAAGGCACACCAATAACTTTGGGAAACTCTAAACCCTTATACAGCCCTTTAAAGGAACCCTCATAGTACCCGTATAGTAACCCGTCAAAGGAACCCTAAGGTACTCCTAATTTTCGGAAACTACCATCTTGCCCCCCCCCCCTCCCGCCGAGATCAATGCAGCTCATGCAGGTGCCGCAGCTGCGACACAGCCTCGGCTGCCTCTCAGGGACAGCGCGGCGCTTATCTTGATTCTTACCCAAGGGGTCCCATGTACCGCTATAGTAGAATGTAGGGTTTCCATATTCTGAATCACTATTATGACTTAGGGAAGTATTCCCCATAACAGTACATAGGACCCTTTAGGTTATACTACAGCTACATAGGGTCAGTTTTTTCACTATAGCTGCACGGGGACGATTAAGAGGGACCCTACTATAAACCATAACATGCCCCTACAATAGAACCCTGTAATCTCCCTCAAAGGGGGACTCGACTACCTTTGCTACCTACTATTTGCTTAAGAAACCCCCAAAAAATAAAAATAATAATCCCTATATTACACCCATAAGGAATATATTTTTTATTTTTTCGGGGTTCTTAAGCAAATAGTAGTGTAATCTCCCTCAAAGGGGGACTCGACTACCTTTGCTACATGGGGACCAAACGGGCCGACTTTCAAAACCACACTGCCCTTGAACGCGTATCATAGTTGCAGAGTTCATAAGCCCCAAAAAGTCTACACTTTCAGTTTTGCAGTGGGTGATCTTATCCCAAAAAGTGTAAAGTGTATCCACTCCGCTACTATAAGTCCTAAACTCCTAAACCCTAAACCCCTAAACCCTAAACACCCTAATCCCTTACTAAACCCCCATAGTAGCCCTTATAGACCCCTTCAAAGGAACCCCAAACCCTAATCCCCAATAAACCCTTTGGGGCAGAATCCGGCCCTAACTTCGAGAACCCTTATAGATCCCTTTAAGGAACCCTATTAAAGAACCCTATAGTACTGTGTTAAAAGGAGCCCTAAACCCTACTTACTAAGTGGCATGATACTAGATCCTCCTAATACACAACCCTATAGTACTCTTTCAAAGAAGGAGCCCTCCAAGCAGGACCCGAATCCGGCCCATGAGCCCCGAGCTTGCTCCGTGTCCGACAGTGAGCGTGGAAGATCGAGGTGCCTCCGCAAGCAGTGCTGTAGAACAGTATAGTACAGTATTGATAGCAATAGTAGGAGTATTCGTATAGTATAATAAGTATAGCATAGTAGTAGTATTAGTATAGTATAGTATAAGTATAGTATAGAAAAGTACAGTATTAGTATAGTCTAGTACAAGGTCAGTGCTGGCAAATGAATCGAAGATGGGTCGGGCGGTTCAGGTTGCACGGGTTCCGTCGACAGGGCAGAAGCGATGCGGGCAAAGCTTCAGTAACTGCAGGTTGGGGGATGAAGCGACAGCCCTTGACGTGACGTGTCGGGATGCATCCTGACACAACACAAACGTCAGTAAATGTGCGTGGATGTCCGCATCTAAATGTGTGCGTGTGAGTATGTCAGTATGTATGTATGGTTGTATGTATGCATGCGCGGGGTGCGATGTATTCGGTGACTATGCTCTTGTATTTTGCTATGATGTTTCATGGACGTATGTACGCATGTATATGTGTGTCTAGGTAGGTAGGTAGGTAGGTAGGTAGGTACGGCGGTGTGCAGGTAGGCAGGTAGGTAGGCGGGTGCATGTGTGCGTGTGTGCATAGGTCATAGGTGCATGCATGCATGCATGTATGAATGTATGCTTGTGCACAAACATACCTATTTGCATTGTTATCTGCACATATACATATACATGTATATATAAATACATATATATATATATATATATATATAGATATATCTGTAGACTGGAGACATGTTACACGTGTGTATATGTAAAGATGTGTAGACGTGTATATGTATACATGTAGATAGGTAAAGAGAAGTATGTGCCCATGCCCTCTGTATATCAACACAGCAGACGTGTCGGTATGTTTTGCTTCATCTTCGAATCTCCCTAATGTAGGTTCCGTAACAATCGAAACAGGGCTTCGGGGTATATAGCTTAGGAAACTATAACTAACGATGTGTAAGGAAGCCGAAGGAATAATAGTATCTTCAATTATTTCGACCCCTATTCGCCCTAAACTAAACTCTAAACTAAACCCAAAACCTGAAATCCCGACTTTTAGTCCTAAACTTCCTAAACCCTAAACTTCCCAAGCCCTAAATGCCTATTTTCAGCCCTAAACCACCCGCCCTTCCACCCCCCCCCTCCTAGGGCGCAGCCAGGAGAAACGAGAGATCTGCGCTCGTAGCCTTCGACGAGAGAAACACGCGAAGAGAGTGCTTAATATAGGGGCCTTAATAATTAGAGTAGGGCCCAGCGGGGGGCTTAGGTAAAGAGGGTTTCGTTAAAAGGGTCTAATTAAAGGGTCAAAATAACGGATCAAAAAGGGTACTGGAATCTAGGGGCCTTTATGATTAGAAAAAGGTTACGGGGCCCACTATACTTATAATCAGGAACCCCCAAAGTGTTTAGTTAGGCCCCTGTAATACGTAAAGGTACAGAATCAGGGCCGTAATGATTTGCATACCCAACGGGTCCTATGTACTGTTATGGGGAATACTTCCCTAAGTCATAATAGTGATTCAGAATATGGAAACCCTACATTCTACTATAGCGGTACATAGGACCCTTTGGGATAGGGTTTAGGGTTCAGGGGTCAGAGCGGGGTTGAGGTTTGGGATCTACCTTAACCTCCCAAAACCTACCTTTTTGTAGGTTCTAGGTTCTTATTATAGACCTTAATACGGAATTTCTAGGGATCCTACAAAAAAGTAGGTTTTGGTAGGTTAAGGTAGAGGTAGGGTTTTGGAGCTTCACGGTAAAAGTCCCGTTATGCGGGTCATAGCTACAGTTACCCTACTTGTAACTCCACTTGCAACTACCAATGAAACTCCCAGAGGGGCCTTAATCATCAACATTTTAGAACGGGGCTCCAACCCTAAACCCTAAACCCCTAAACCCTAAACCCCTAAACTCTAAACCCTAAACCCTGAACCCTAAACCCTAAACCCTAAACCCCTAAACTCTAAACCCTAAACCCTGAACCCTAAACCCTAAACCCCTAAACTCTAAACCCTAAACCCTGAACCCTAAACCCCTAAACCCTAAACCCCTAAACTCTAAACCCTAAACCCTAACGCGGCTCCAGGTAAAGGGCTCCTTTCAAGGGATCTAGAAGGGTTCCTTAAAAGGGATCTATAGGGTTTAGGGTTTAGGGTCTACTTGGGGGTTCATGGGACTTCGAAAGTACAGTTATAAGTACCGTTAGGGTTATGATACGGGCTGCCGTAAACTAGGTTAGCCCTTTAAAGCCTCTGAACGATGCTCCTAGATAAGATCCTCTGTGGTCCAACAAGGGGACAAAGGTGATAAAGGGCCTTGATGAGTACAATAGGGTTTTGGGGGATATGATATTCTAATATAATGAGGAACTTTCAAGATAGTATAAGTAATTATTTAGGCCCCTGTAATATGTAATATCCCACCAAAGGCCTACGTAGCAAAGGGATTGAGGGGGGGTTAGGGCTCACCGGGGTCAGGGTTTACGGGGTACAGGGGTTGAAGGTTCAAAGGCTGGCGGACTCTTGGGCTTTGGGGGTGTCAGGTGCAGGTGAATTCTTGGAACCGGGTTTTGGGCTTCAGTTATTAGGGTTTGTGTGGAGTGATATCGGGTTTAGGGTTTGGGGTTTACGGGATCTATGTCTTCGGGTTTGGGGATTTAGAGTGTAGCGTTCTGGTACACCGCAGGAAGCATTTGCTTAAAGACCCTCGATCGCGCCATGCTCTCGAACTACTCAGCAAGCTTTCTTTTCCCCAAAGTCCTCTCCTGACTATCCTTACAGATCTGGGAGCACTAAAAGAAAATCCTGGTCTAGGGTGTTGCCGGTGTTGCCCCTGCATAAGCCCTGAACCCTGCAAATCTTCTAAACCCGTCAAACTTCAGACCCTAAACCCTTCGAACCCCAAACCCTGCAAGCGCAAACTAAACCCCAACCCCTTCAACCCTTCAAGCCCTAAACCCTAAACCCCACAACTCACCCGCCTCATGTCGTCCACTGTCGGCTCGCTAGGAAAAAGCCGTGTGTGGAGCTGGTTGAAGAGGAACCTTGCGAGCAACAGGAATCTGGGAGTTTCCAGAAATTAGGGGTACCTTTAAAGGGATCCTTAAAGGGCTCCTTAAAGGGATCTATAAGGGTTCTATAAAGGGTTTTAGGGTTTAGAGTTTCCGAAAATTATCTTAATTTGGGGTCCTTATAATAAGGATCCTACTATTTAGGGTACTATATTAGGTCCCCTATTTTCGGAAGCTCCCATCAAGGATAACACAATTCGAATAAGGTTCCTTTGCGGGATCGATAAGGGTCGTATAACCATACTATGCAGTTGGGGTTAGTTTTCTTACTCAGGATAGATTTACTATAGGTTCCTAAATGCAAAAAAAGCTATCCAAAACAGGTGCTGCAGTCCAGGGCGCTACTTATACCCTACTTATGTCGGAACGAGGTAGTACGGTTTGGAACATTCCGATTCTTGGTTCGCTGTCAGCGCTGCATGCCAACGCACAGTAAACACTTCCAGACCCAAACTCCAAACCCCTCAGTGGGTTTAGGGTTTAGGGTTTAGCGTTTTGGGTGCCCTCAGCCAAAAGCACCAAACCCGAAAATTAACCCGAAAGCCTTAACCTCCGCGCCCCAGATCCTCAAAAATACAAGGAGACGAAACCCCCAGAGTATGAAACTGCAACCCGCGACTTGACTTAGAGAAAAGCTCTACGTCCTGGTACTTGCCTGGCCAAAAAACCTGTAATTCTGCCTGCGTTAGGGTTTAGGGGTTTACGGAGTTTAGGGTACAGGGTTTTACAAGCCCTAACACGATAAACGTTATCCACACTGCTGCTAGCTGTAATTTGTGAGGAGTTAGCAGCGCACTTCATGTTGTTGCAGTGCGAATTAAGAGAAAGCAAGGCAGTGAACAAGGCATACCGTCATGCGTCACAGAAGGAAAAAGAAGGAGGAACAAAGTGAATGAGCAAATTATGATGAAACAAGGTGCGCATGAATTTGCTCTCCACTCGTTTTTATTCGTTCAACGAGTCCTGTTTGGCTTACGATTCTTTCATTCACTTTCATGCTTCGTTTCACTACATTATAAGTTGAATGCAGAAGGGGTGAAGCGAACCCCTGCCATCTGTCTGCTATTCGTGCGGTGGAAGGAACAAGAAAAGACAGTGGAAAGAAGAAACACACAATGAAGGGAGCACAGGCCCCAAAGCAGCCCGTGTAAAGACTCGGCATAGGCCAGACTGGTACGCCATACTGTACTTAACAACCTTACTGAAAGCACCACCAATCCACTTGCAAAGCCGTGGCAAAACTCTTACAAACCCTAAACCTACAGGGACCCAAAGTTAGGGCTGCTTTCAAGTGCCTTGCCAGAGGGCTGAGTGCGACATCATCATTTGGCTTGTCCGTGCTGCCACGGGTACCCGAGGCGCAGCGGCTGCAGTAGTCAGTTTCTTCGTGCACCACGTCGTTGGAGTCTTTGGGGTAGTGGTAGTAGCTATACACCCAAGAGCGACGGGAAGGCACCACCTGTTCTTGGTCCTCTGTATGAGGCTGGGTACTTGTAAGTTGGTGAATTCGCTGTACAGCACTCGCTGCCACGTCGCTGGCTTTGGATCGCCCCATGTTTGGGGCAAGACATATACGGGAGTTTCCGAAAATGGGGGGTACCTTACCTACTATTTAGGGTACTGTATTTGGGTCCCCTATTTTCGGAAACTCTCATACTTAAACAAACAAAAATACACTTGTACGCTATCGATGGTTACAGGGTTGAGGGTGTGCAGCTTAGGGCGGCTTAGGCTTGGCAGGCTGTACGATTTAGGGCTACCGCAAAAAACCCTTGTAGGGATCAGCCCTAGAGCCAGCTCGAAAAGCGATGTTTGGGAGTTTCCGAGAATGAGGGGGTACCTTATTTGGGGGTCCTTATAAAAGGATCCTACTATTTAGGGTAATATGTCAGGGGCCCCTATTTTCGGAAACTCCCATTTAGACCTTGAGGCACACAATCAAGAGGAGGATGTTTGAACATATTCAAGTCGGCCATAACTGTTTAAACAAAACTCGTTTACACAACAAACGCTGACAGAAGCGTTTAAACAATACGTGCTTAAGCACCAGATACCCTAAATCTGTTTAAACATGTTTACGCTTAAGCGGCTTAAACTCCAAACGTGTTTAGCCCATCCCTGCCCTAGGCCCCTAAACCCTAAACATCCCTAAACCCTCAAAAACTATCGTCTAAAGCCACGGAAACCTCGTTAACCCTAAACCCTAAATCCTAAACCCAAACCCAAACCCCCCATAAACCCTCCAAAACCCACCGTCTAAAGCCACTGAAATTAATTTCAGCGCGGGAGCCGGGAGACGCAATCTGTGAGGTGACGTTCATCCCCTGTTTGGAGGATCATGGGACTTAGTAAGGGTTCTTAAAGGGCTCCTTAAAGGGATCTATAGGGTTCCTTAAAAGGGATCTATAGGGTTTAGGGTTTAGGGTCTACTTGGAGGATCATGGGACTTAGCGGGTTGGGATTTCTGTTTATTACAAGGTTTTCTATGAAAAAAAACCAAAGGTCACTTCCAAGCTACGAGTACTACTAGTACTTCTAGTACTACTAGTATTACTAGTACTACTAGTACTACTAGTACTACTCGTACTACTAGTACTACTAGTACTACTAGTACTACTAGTACTACTAGTACTACTAGTACTACTAGTACTACTAGTACTACTAGTACTATTACCAGTACTACTAGTACTACTAGTACTACTAGTACTGCTAGTGCTACTAGTGCTACTAGTACTACTAGTACTACTAGTACTACTAATACTACTAGTACTAACTAGTACTACTAGTACTACTAGTACTACCAGTACTACTAGTATATACTATTACCAATATCACTAGTACTACTAATACTACTAGTACTACTAGTACTACTAGTACTGCTAGTACTACTAGTACTACTAGTGCTACTAATACTACTAGTACTAGTAGTTCTACTAATACTACTAGTACTACTAGTACTAATACTACTAGTACTACCAGTACTGCTAGTACTACTAGTACTACTAGTACTACTAGTACTACTGGTACTACTAGTACTGGTACCCGCGCCTAAAATAGTACACAAGGTTGTTGGCCTTTATACTGCAAGGATGACGCATAGTGGCTGCGGGTACACGCGCCGTCTGCGGGTACCCGCGCCGTCTGCGGGTACCCGCGCCGGCTGCGGGTACCCGCGCCGGCTGCGGGAACCCGCGCGGTACCCGCGCCGGGCACCATGCTGGCTATGGAACACATCTGTTCAACTCCCTCCCTCCCTCCCTCCCTCCCTGCCTAGTAAATCGACACTGGAGGGTGACGGCTACTGCGATAACCCGGCCGGGTGGTTTGGCTCCTCTGGGCCTTTCCTCCTGGTGTGTCTGCCGTAGTCAGGAAGGCAGGGTCACCCAGTGAGAGTGTCGTCGGGCGGCAAACCTCCGCCTTGGGGTGTCAGGGTTAATTACCCGGCCCAACAAGTCACGATTTCTCGCCGCAGTGATGCCCCTACCGGGGGTGGAGGGGCCGGAAGTGCGGTCATGGTGAGGCTTGTTCCCGAGCCTGGTCTTGGAGTACTCTCTGGGACGAAGTTGCAGTGGAGGAGCGCGTCTCCGAGGATACTGTGACAGGGAATCTGATGTCATGATGCTCTAAACCGCACCCGCGCTGGCTGTGGACCCCACGCGTCTGTGTATAAACTTTACCCCCCCCCCGCTTCCCCGCCCTCCTCCCCCCCCCCTCCCCCCTTCCGCCCTCGCCTCCTCCCACCGCCGCCCACCTATACTTCCCTAGCGAAGCCGGCTGCTGGAGCGCTTGCTGGGCGAGACGAGAAGGACTGTTCCGGGTTTTAGCTACGCCGTAGGTTCCTACAAGGGTTTGGGTTCAGGGTCTCAAGGATCAGGGTTTCGGGTTTTGGGTGCAGGGTTTCAGGTTTTAGGGGCACTTTAGGTATTTGGGTGTCAGGGTTTGAGGTTTTTAGGGTCGGCTCGGGTTTTGGGTGTCAATTTGAGTCCGTGGCTTTTGCTGAAATCGGCATGTGCAGCATGTAGGCTTCAGGCCGAGTTCAAGGGAAACCTACGCCTGCACACAGAACACTCTATGTAAATCCGTGGCACACAAGAATCAATGTCGGACTCTTCATCTTGAGTTGGTGGATCTGTTTGTCGGCCTTACCAAGGGGGTGAAACCTGCCGGGCAACAAAAAAAAAGGGGTTTCATCCCTCAGACCGCTGGCCGGGTCTGAGGCCAGTCCTCTGTGAAGTCCAGTGCCGGACGGGGTTTGAGGCCAACTTGCCCCTAGCCCGCGGGGGCATATGACAGCAGGACCATGGGCTATCAGGTGCCTGCTGGGCTCCGGGAACGGCGCTGGACCAGTCCAGAAACGGGCTCGGCGGGGGGGGTGCGTCCCGCTTCCGTCCGAACTGTTTGGGAGGCCTTCTGATTGTTTGTTGGCTGTGTTGTGCGTCGCTGTCGCTAATACACATGCCGGCGAAGCCGCGAAGCCCTTCTTGCAGTGCTGCCATGGCCACCGCATGCCACCGCTGCTGTTACTGCTATTTCGTCTACTTCTACCTCTTGTGTCTCCGCGGTTAGAGTAAGCAGTCGATCAGCAACGGGCTGTCTTTCGTGGCTCAGAAGACCAACAAGTCCCAAAGGCCAACTGTAACACAACTCGGTGCACGTCTTGCAAATCAAAGTCATGCATCACTATACGAGCCTAGGAGAGGCCAGCGGCACCGGCCGCCTCGTCAGCACGGGCTCCCTTCAAGGTACAAAACCCTGAACCTGGTTAACTCTAGACCGTAAAGCTTGCAAGATGGCAGCGGCCCTGCCTGCTGTCCCCAGGGCGGGCGTTGGATGCCACGATGTGTGATGAGCAGATCTGTTCAAGCCTTGTATAACATAAAAAACACAAACCTTAAACTTTAAGAACCGTAAACCCTGAAACACTCTATGTAAATCCGTGGCACACAAGAATCAATGTCGGACTCTTCATCTTGAGTTGGTGGATCTGTTTGTCGGCCTTACCAAGGGGGTGAAACCTGCCTTAGGGCTTCGGGATTGGGGCCTAGGGTTGTGCAGGTTCAGGGTTTTAGGATTTTGGGTGCCGCCGACCATGGACACAGAGCCCCGGCGAAATCCGAAGCCGTTGCCAGAGGTCACGCGCTGGCTTCGTCTCTGCGGCCTGTGCGCCTTGTGGTCCGTGTTTCAGGCGCAAGGGTTTGGGGTTTAACTGGACCCCCCGCGTCCATGTATAAACTTTATACAAAGTAAAAACCTAAAACTCGAATAATAACTCTAAACCCGCAAATGGTGCACAAGGTTGTTGGCCATTCTACTGCAAGGATGACGCATAGTGGCTGCGGGTACCCGCGCCGTCTGCAGGTACCCGCGCTGCCTTCGGGTGGCTGCGGGTACCCGCGCTGGCTATGGAGCACATCTGTTCAAGCCCTGTATAACATAAAGTAACAGAAACCTTAAACCTTAAGAACCGTAAACCCTAAAAAACTTTAAACCCTAAAATAGTGGACAAGGTTGTTGGCCTTTATACTGCAAGGATGACGCCTAGTGGATGCGGGTACCCGCGCCGTCTGCGGGCACCCGCGTGGCTGCGGGTACCCGCGCCGTCTGCGGGTACCCGCGCCGTCTGCGGGTACCCGCGCTGGCTATGGAGCACATCTGTTCAAGCCCTGTATAACATAAAGTAACAGAAACCTTAAACCTTAAGAACCGTAAACCCTAAAAAACTTTAAACCCTAAAATAGTGGACAAGGTTGTTGGCCTTTATACTGCAAGGATGACGCCTAGTGGATGCGGGTACCCGCGCCGTCTGCGGGCACCCGCGTGGCTGCGGGTACCCGCGCCGTCTGCGGGTACCCGCGCCGTCTGCGGGTACCCGCGCTGGCTATGGAGCACATCTGTTCAAGCCCTGTATAACATAAAGTAGCAGAAACCTTAAACCTTAAGAACCGTAAACCCTGAAAAACTGTAAACCCTAAAATAGTGGACAAGGTTGTTGGCCTTTATACTGCAAGGATGACGCATAGTGGCTGCGGGTACCCGCGCCGTCTGCGGGCACCCGCGTGGCTGCGGGTACCCGCGCCGTCTGCGGGTACCCGCGCCGTCTGCGGGTACCCGCGCCGTCTGCGGGTACCCGCGCTGGCTTCGGGTACCCGCGTGGTGCCCGCACTGGCTGCGTGTTAAACCCCAATCTGTGTGCAAGGTATTGATTTAACCTTCATAGTGCAATGTTGACGCGTTGTGGCTGCAAGTACCCGCGCTGCCTCTAGACTCCACAGGGCTTTTTCTTCCCCTGTAGACCCCTAAACCCTTAAACCCTAAAACCAAGTGGTGTGCAAAGTCTCTAACCTCAGACCCCTATGGAACCGTGAAGTCATGAAATCCACTATGACAACTCATGGCTCGAGCTTGGACGGCCAACTCTCGAGTTCTAGGGGCTTCAGAACTCGCCTTGGGCACGGCGAGGTTACTGTAGGCGCCTGCCAGGGCGATAGGATTTAGGCTGTAGGGTTTTGGGTTTAGGATTTAGGGTTGCAGGTATAGGGGCGCCTTCCACGGCGAGGTTACTGTAGGCGCCTGCCAGGGCGATAGGATTTAGGCCTAGGGTTGTGGGTTTAGGATTTAGGGTTGCAGGTGTAGGGGCGCCTTCCACGGCGAGGTCATTGTAGGCGCCTGCCACGGCGATAGGATTTAGGCTGTATATGGTTTAGGGCTAGGGTTTAGGATTTAGGGTTGCATTGCTTCCCCCCAAGCCCCCTTTTCCCGAAACCTTCAGAACCTCCCTCCCTCCCTCCCTCCCTCCCTGCCTAGTGGGCCTAGTAAATCGACACTGGAGGGTGACGGCTACTGTGATAACCCGGCCGGGGTTTGGCTCCTCTGGGCCTTTCCTCCTGGTGTGTCTGCCGTAGTCAGGAAGGCAGGGTCACCCAGTGAGAGTGTCGTCGGGCGGCAAACCTCCGCCTTGGGGTGTCAGGGTTAATTATACCCGGCCCAAGTCACGATTTCTGGCCGCAGTGATGCTTCTACGGGGGTGGAGGGGCCGGAAGTGCGGTCATGGTGAGGCTTGTTCCCGAGCCTGGTCTTGGAGTACTCTCTGGGACGAAGTTGCAGTGGAGGAGCGTGTCTCCGAGGATACTGTGACAGGGAATCTGATGTCATGATGCTCCGACTCAATCAGGTTCCTACATTAGGGCTGCGGGATTGGGGCCTAGGGTTGTGCAGGTTCAGGGTTTTAGGATTTTGGGTGCCGCCGACCATGGACACAGAGCCCCGGCGAAATCCGAAGCCGTTGCCAGAGGTCACGAGCTGGCTTCGTCTCTGCGGCCTGTGCGCCTTGTGGTCCGTGTTTCAGGCGCAAGGGTTTGGGGTTTAACTTGAAGGTTCAGGGTTGTCTTCGGCCAGTCAGAGCCAGGCGAGTGGCCATGCGGTAGGCAGGCTGGCTGCCTACGATCACTGACTGACGAGGAATCCACGTGAGCAGACCCAAAACGGAAATGGAAAGAAAGACAAACGGTTCCGGCAACCACGACATTGGGTCGGCCAGTCAGAGTTGTTAGAGTGGCTATCCCCGCCGGCTGCCTGCGATCACTGACTGACGAGGAATCCAAGTGAGCAGACCCAAAATGGAAATGGCAAGAAAGACAAACGGTTCCGGCAACCACGACATTGGGTCGGCCAGTCAGAGTTGTTAGAGTGGCTATCCCCGCCGTGGATAGCCACTCCTGCTTTCTACGTCACTACAGACAGGAACGGGTGCCGGGCTTGGCCCGGGCGGCGTCAGTGCTGGCGTAGAAAGCAGGAGTGGCTATCCACGGCGGGGATAGCCACTCTAACAACTCTGACTGGCCGACCCAATGTCGTGGTTGCCGGAACCGTTGGTCTTTCTTTCCAGTTCCGTTCTGGGTCTGCTCCCTTGGATTCCTGCTCAGTCAGTGAACACAGTCTGCTAGGACTAGCGAATGGCCACTCGCCTGGCTCTCACTGGCAGACCATCGTCGATCTCTTCCCGGACCTTGGGTGCCTCCTCTTTAAGACTGGAGAAAACCCCGAAAGAATGCAGCCACTCAGAAAATCCACGAAAGTATGATCAGCCGGCCGCCTCTGACAGGCCGCCGGCCACGCGGCTGAAGGCGCCAGTGCCCAAGTCGTAACCGCACATGCCTTTCCAAGCTGTCCTTTTCAAAGTCTGCCGGCCACTAAGTGGTTCCTTGGGGGAAGGGCTGATGGCTAGGACTTGTTCCGCAACAGAACCTACAAAACCATGCCTTGCATGCTTTTCAAATCCTGCTGCAGACAGCGGCTCCTGCGGTGAACGGGGGTTTTGGTCCACGCGTCCCCATGGCAGACACGGCCGAGCATGCGCCGCAAGGCCTGCCAGGGCATGGAGATGAGGTCGGGTTTTGGAGTCTAGGGTCTACGCTGTGTTGGGGTCATGGCTGTGAGCCCGCAAACCCCAAACCCTGCCGTGGCTCAACTCGGCTTAATGGCCCGGGAGTTTGCGCTTTCGGATTTGGATTACAGGTTCGGTTGCGAGGGCCGGTACCATATTAATTTAGTTTGGGGTTCAAGGGTGCCGGGATATCGCCACCCTGGAGGTAGGGTCCTTGACTATATGAAGGTACATATAACCCAAAACTGTAAAGCTTGCAAGGCCCTGCCTGCTGGTCTAGGGTTTACGCTGAGTTAGGCTTATGGCTGCGAGCCCGTAAACCCCACACCCTCCGGTGTATGTGGCTCAAATCGGCCTAATGACCCCGGGGTTTGTGCTTTCGGATTTGGAATACAGCTTCGGTTGGCGGGGGGGCGGTCCGACTGGGTTCATATAGTTTAAGGTTCAGGGAGCCGGATTTGAGTGTTTCAAGGTACAACCCTGAACCTGGTTAACTCTAGACCGTAAAGCTTGCAAGATGGCGGCGGCCCTGCCTGCTGTCCCCAGGGCGGGCGTCCGGAATCCCTGTGCTCGGGGCGGCAGCGGGTAGCTGAGCAGCCAATCGCAATCGATTGTCCACACACTTGCGTGCGCATTGCGACCACACCTGCCCGGGGTCCTGGAGGCGCTGCAATGGGACAAACGTCTCCGTCTGAACACGGTAGTGGCCAGACTCACTGGTGTGAGCAGGCAATGCATCACCACACAAGCGGCCTGGGATGCTTTTATCTCCAATTTTCTATTCTTTATAAGTTATAAGGGAATCCGTCCGCACATATTTTTGGCAGGCACAACTCAGTTAATTGAGGTGAAGAAGCTACAAGCAGCAGATGGACGGCCTTGCCGACGGCGACGCTGCCGCTGCCTGACCTTACACCCTACACGGATGTCGTGGCTGACGCCTCGGAGATCGGGTCGCCGGAACAGCAAGAGGGGGAGGCTGAAGTCAGCGTACCTCCCATACTGGGAGCTTTGGCGCCACGCCCTGGTTCGGCGCACGGCTTCGATTCTGTATGGCAGCGCTTTCTCGAAGATAATGACAGCTGGTCAGCTGGTATGACGGCCTTGGTGTGCTGCAACCCGACCAGCGGGAGGCCAATCTAGAAACCCTACCGAATTCGGGGGTCCCCCATTATGAAAGGTCCCAAAAAGAGGTTTTTTTAGGGGGGGAGGCAGCAGCAACACCCTGGACAGCTAAGAAATGAAGGGCGTGGGTATCTCCTACACCTCAATCCTGGTCTCCTAGTCAATCCTCATGATCAAAGCCACTACGGGGCACTACGGGTACTACAGTGGGCAGGGCCTGGGCCAACCTGCAACCCTAAATCCTAAATCCTAAACCCTATACAGCCTAAATCCTATCACCGTGGCAGGCGCCTACAATGACCTCGCCGTGAAAGGCGCCCTAAATCCTACACCTGCAACCCTAAATCCTAAACCCAAAACCCTACAGCCTAAATCCTATCGCCGTGGCAGGCGCCTACAATGACCTGGTCGTGGAAGGCGCCCTAAACACTACACCGGCGGCCCTAAACCCTAAAACCGACAGCCTAAATCCTATCGCCCTGGCATGCGCCTACAGTAACCTCGCCGTGGAAGGCGCCCTAAATCCTACATGTGAAACCTAAACCCGAACTCTAAAGCCTAAATCCTGAATCCTGAAATCAAAAACCCGAAACCCTGAACCCTGAGCAACTAAGCAGCCACCTGTGGCCACTCCGGCAACCGCGAGGCGTCGTAGAGGCAACGGCGGACCAGGGCTAGGCTCGAGCGCGGCTCCTTCGAGGGTTGAGGGTTTAGGGTTTAGGCTTTAGGGTTTAGGTTTTGGGGTTTAGGGTTTCCGGCTTAGGTTTTAGGGTTTAGGGTGAAGCGCTCCTGTGACAGGTTTCTATATGGGCGCTGTAGGGGTGCGTGGTTTCGAATTAAGGGGTTTTGGAGTCTCTGGGAAGATCGCCACTCAGGATTGGACCTGGGGTATATAGGGTTTAGGGTGTCCACCCTCAGAGCCGTTGGACATTCTTTCGTCAGAGCTTGCGGCCCTCAACCCCAACCCTAAACCCTAAGACCTAAATCTCAGCACAGGGCCCTGAGAAACAAAAACCCTCTTGAGATGTTCGCAAGCCGAGGTGTGCAAATCTGGAAGCCTACGACCCCTTTAAAACCCCAACACTCTCAAACCACAACTAACCTGAAGCCTAAACTCAAAACTCCTGCAGCCACATACACTTGTAAGTATCCTCCTCCGAAAAGATGCACACCACGAAAGGTGTTCCTCGTTGCCATCACAATCAAGAAGAAAGACTAACACCCCCTTCTTGGGGGATCAGGGGACATAGTCACTAGGGCTTCTTTAAGGGCTCCTTGTAATAGGGGCTTTAAAAGGGGGCTATAGAGGGTTTTGGGGCCTTAGTCAGCAGAGTTACCCAAGAAGGGATCCTAATTGTGGTTCTGATACTTAAAAGTCTATCGAACAGCTACTTACTGAGTTCCCCGACCCTCCAAGCTGTCTCTAAGGGCCCAAACCTGTAATGCAGAGGCCGTGATACTTCGAAAACAGATAAAGTAAAATAAAAAAATAAGGAATCAAGCCCAAACAATAATGCTGGCCCCTAAACCCTACACCTGCCACCTGCAACCCTAAATCCCCAATCAATATCCCACCCCCCAGTACCCATGGTGCCCATGCAGAACAAACTTGCGAGGGCCCTGAGAGAAGAACTGTTCCCTGAACTCTCAAGTCGCCGACGCGCAAAAGTCTAGGCCCCTCAGTGGTACCCTGTCAACCCGAAACCCTATAGGGCCTCCTTGTTGCAACTGAGTATTGGGAACTGGATGCCCTAAATCATCGGAAAATCATAAGAGAACCCAGGCTAAATCCTATCGCCGTGAAAGGCGCTTTCAAAAACCTCGCCGTGGAAGGCGCCCTAAACCCGACACCTGCAACCCTAAATCCTAAAACCTACAGCCTAAATCCTATCGCCCCGGCAGGCGCCTACAGTAATCTCGCCGTGGAAGGCGCCCTAAATCCTACACCTGAAACCCTAAATCCTAAGCCCTAAAACCTACAGCCTAAATCCTATCGCCCTGGAAGGCGCCTAAAGTAACCTCGCCGTGGAAGGCGCCCTAAATCCTACACCTGAAACCCTAAATCCTAAACCCTACAGCCTAAATCCTAACGCCGTGGCAGGCACCTCTAAACCCTAAACCTAAAACCTCAATCCTATAAACCCTAAACTAAAGACTAGCACCTATACTAAATGCTATCGCCGTGAAAGGCACTTAGAAAAACGTCGCCGGGAAGGCGCCTTAAATCCTAAACCCTACAGCCTACAGCCCAAATCCTAACGCCGTGGCAGGCGCCCCTAAACCCTAAACCTAAAACCTCAATCCGAATCCTGTAAACCCTAAACTAAAGACTAGTAAGTATACTAAATGCTATCGCCGTGAAAGGCGCTTAGAACAACGTCGCCGTGGAAGGCGCCCTAAACCCTACACCTGCAACCCTAAACCCTACAGCCTGCAGCCTAAAACCTAGCGCCGTGGCAGGCGCCCCTAAACCCTAAACCTAAAACCTCAATCCTATAAATCCGAAACTAAAGACTAGTAAGTACTAGTAAGCTACTAAATGCTATCGCCGTGAAAGGCGCTTAGAACAACGTCGCCGTGGAAGGCGCCCTAAACCGAATCCTATAACCTCAAGTGAAGACTACTAACTAACTACTAACTAGACTAACCCTGCACCCAACGCCGCCCGAAAACCTAAATTCTAAACCCTAGCCTACCTACAGCCCAAATCCTATCGCCGTGGGGGGGGCGCCCTAAACCATACACCGGAAACCCTAGCCCTAAATCCTAAACCCGAGGCCTGAGTTCAAGAGGTGCGGCCCAGGTGCCACGGGCCACAGCCTCCACGGCCGCCACGGCCACGGCCGCTGCTACTGCTGCTGCTGCTGCTGCTAACTACTTACTACTTACTACTTACTACTTACTACTTACTACTTACTACTTACTACTTACTACTTACTACGTACTACTTACTACGTACTACTTACTACTTACTACTTACTACCTACTACTACTACTACTACTACTACTACTACTACTACTACTACTACTACTACTACTTCTACTTCTACTTCTAGTACTACTACTACTGCTACTACTACTACTACTACTACTAGTGCTACTACTACTACTACTACTACTACTACTACTACTACTACTACTACTACTACTACTACTACTACTACTACTAGTGCTACTACTAGTGCTACTACTACTACTACTACTACTACTACTACTACTACTACTACTACTACTACTACTACTACTAGTATACTACTACTATACATCATACCTAGAAGTGACCTTTGATTGTTTTCGGGCATGTGCTCCCCGCGCGAGAAAATCCCAACCCGGGACTTAGTAAGGGTTATAAGTACCTTAATCGGGGTTATAAGTAAGTATAGCTGTAGTTACTTTACTTATGACCCTACTTACTAAGTCCCATGATCCTTTAAGTGTCCAAGCGTGGACCCTAAACCCTAAACCTATACCCCCCTTATATAACCATAATAAAAAATACTATGTTTAATCTTCTCTTCGGGTTTATATGAACAAAAATGAAACATATTATGTTTAATATTCTCTTGGGCTTTGTATGAACAAAAATGAAAAAGAATTCCTAAGGATACTATAGAAACCCCAGACCCGGCAGTTCACATCTGGAACTTTCTGGGCTCGTCTTGGGGTCAAGGAGTTTAGGAGCTTGGGGCTTAAGGGGTTTAGGAGTTTGGCTTTAGAGCTGTTGAGTTTTTGAGTTTAGGGTTCGAGGGTTTTAGGTGTTCAGGAGTCTAGGAGCTCAGGGCTTAAGGGGTTTAGGAGTTTAAGGCTTTAAGAGGGCTTTATGGTTTAGCGGCTTTGGGGCGTTTTGGCGTTCAGGGGTTTAGGGGTTAGGGCATCAGGGTGTAGGGTATAGGGTTTGGGGTTTAGGAGTTTAGAGCTTTTGGGCTTTCGGGGCTTGAGGTTTCAGGAGTTTACGAGTACAGGGATCTTGTTTTACTGCAATGGTATCAAGGGCCTGAGGTTTAGGGTTTAGGCATTTATCAACGGTTGAAACCATGGGCCCCTAGTATGGGCCCTTAACCCTGGGATCCTTATATACCTACTATACCCTGTATAGACTCTTAAAGGGTCCCTAGAACTCCCTCAAACAGGTCTAAGGGCCCATACTTCTAAGCTTAGAGTTTAGGGGTGCAGGGGTTTAGGAGGAACTTATGGCTTTACCCTAAGGCTCCTAAGAGGGTCGTGGGCTTTGTGGGGGAGGGTTTCGGCTTTGGGGGCTCTAGGCTTCGGGATCTCACTACAAGGGAGCCTTACTTGGAGGGTCGGGGGACTTAGTAAGTAGGTAGTAAGTAGACTTATAAGTACCCTAAATGGGACCCTAATTGGGGTTATGGTACTTATAAGTCCCTAAAATCACCAGTTACTAAGTCCCCCGAGGGTAGGGCTTGAGGACTTTGTGGGAGACAGGGGTTCCTGGGGGAGACTCAGGGTTCGCAATCCAAGGGCAAAAGGAGGGACCCTGAATAAGGACCCCAAGGTATATACGCTTAATATAGCTATTAGATACCCATTATATAACCCATTATAGGGTAAGGGTCCCCATTAAGGGTCCCTCCTTTTCCCCTTTGACACAAAGGGTTTAGGGTTTTGGGTTTTTTTTTGGGATTATACCGAAGCCTAGAAAGTTGGAACATGGATTGAGGAATGATTAGTACCGAGAGTACTTATGTTTTACCGGGATGAGGCTCCAACTAGTTCGAAAGATCATCCTAAACCCTAAACCCTAACTGCAACTCTTTTCTCCCACTCCTTTCTGCCTTTCAAGACGTTCTTCGGAGTGCTCCACTTCCGGCTGAAACCTCAAACCCCAAAAGCCTAAAGTAGGGCGTAGGGCTCCAAGTTCAGCATCGAAAATAGGGGACGAGCATAGGACCCCGTGCAAACCGCGAATAATCAGGTTTCTCTCAGCCAGAAGCCTCTCAGACTCAAACACTCAAACAACATTTTCTTAATCGCCATCTTTGGGCAAGTTATAACAGACATGGAACAACAAATCCTGAGGAGATGGCAGAACTAAGGGCTCCCTAGTTTTGAGGAAAGCCCAGATGCCGACCTTATCTCCCCTACCGCCCAGTGTCGGCCAAGCACCGAATCCAATGCTCGAAGCGTTCCTAATTAAGGGCACCTTGGGTTCAGGGTTTAGGAGTAATTTTTGATTACATAGATCATAACCTAAAATTGGGGCTACGGGCCATCCCTATACCCTAAGCTCTCCAAAACACTCCATGCTGCCTTGGATCAGTCGGCAAGGCCGCGCCCACTCCTCTTCCTCCTCTGTCGCCTTGTCAGAGGCAAGCGCTTTGAAGTGGCAACTCAGGGAAGGGAGGCTCTATATAGGGGCCTTAATAAGTAGAATAGGGTTTTGGGGCCCATTGTACTATAACTTTAATAAGGATCCCCCCCCAAAAAAAATTGTTTAGGAAATGATTACGGCCCCTGTAGTACACTCTGAACCCTAAGGATGCTAGACTCGGGAAGGCTTGACAGACCGACCCGAAATCAAGAGGGCTCTGCGATGTTGTTAGCAGGCTTCGTGAGCTTTTGTTAAGGATCCTGATGGGGATGTCTTCGTGAAGCTGGCAGGCCTTAACCATGTTTATTCTGTCTCCCGACTTTGAAACCACAACAGATCAACAACCTGCATACTTAAATACTGCCACGCCTTCTTTCCGGGAGCAGGTGAGGCGACCCGTCTGGGTGTGAAATTATACACCCCCTAAAAACCACAATACAGAAATCTTGTGAATACTCTCTTGGGTTTTATATGAACCAAAAATTAAAAAAAAAACGAAAACATAATTCCTAAGGAGACTATAGGAACTTTACATGGTTAGGACGCCGGTCAAACGGCTAAAAACCCTTCAACTCTAGGCTGTAGAACTCGGAGCTTCCTCCAAGCCTAGATACCTTCAACCATGGACCACAAAATGGGAGTTTCCGAAAACAGGGGGCACTGATATACTACCCTAAGATCCTCTTATAAGGACCCCAAAATATGGTACCCCCAATTTGCGGAAACTCCCAAATCACCTATAGTGAACCCCAGAAATTTGGAACATGAACTTAGGATATTCGCGCTGGGATTCCCTATACTTTACCTCAAGGGCATGAGGATAATGATGCTCCAACTTTCTAGCCTCTACTGTAGAGAAGCCTAAACCTCAAAACCCCTAGAATCCTCTCAGTCGCAGAACCCTGCAGCCTCCAAAGGCATCAAAACACAACCCTAAACGCCCCAAGTGCCCTGAACCTGACCGCGAAGGATCTAAACATGTTTGGAGATTCCCTGCAACATTAGGGTCCGGGGCTATAGCTACAAGAATAAGGAGCCACCACCACAATATTGGTATTTATTTAAGCCACTAAAGTCAGCCTCAAAGGGGGCGTTAAGCGCTAAAAGCACACTCAAGAGGCGTCAGATAGGCACCTTTAAAAATCGAAACGGGTTTTGGGGCATGCTGTGGTATGTATATCCTATTTCACAAGTATGCACATATGACTACATATATATATATATATATATATATATATCTAACACATATACATATATGTATACACACACATATACACCTACACATATACATATGGCCAGCATATGGCATATATATATACACATACTGCAGACTTACAACAGAATCACTAGTTACAAACTTTTGAGGCCCGTATACAGTAAACCCCATAAAGTTGGAAACCGGGTTAAGGCCAAATAGTGCTGGGATTCCCTCTACATGACTCTTAAGGATCGAGGCTATTGGGTTTCCAACTTTTAGGCTTCTACTGTAGCCCGGCAGCTGCAAGATCGCTCGCCTGGGGAGCGCTCCCCTGGAACTGAGAGAGCCTTCGGAATTTCTCTGAGGGACCCTTAATGGGGACCCTTGAGGGTTCCTATAAGGGATCTTTAGGGTTCCTTTAAGGGGTCCTTAAGGGTTTAGGGTTCCTTTCATCAAAGGGGAAAAGGAGGGACCCTTAATGGGGACCCCTACCCTATACTGGGCTATGTAATGGGTATATAATGGCTTTATTATTATGGGTATATACCTAGGGGTCCTTATTAGGGGTCCCTCCTTTTACCCTTCCAGTGGAGGGAATGCAAGGCTTCGGGAGTAGGGCTTTAGGCCTTGGGGGTTTAGGGTTTAGGGGTATAAAGGTTTGGGGGTTTAGGGTTTAAGGGCTTTGGGGAAATAGGTGTTCAGGACT
This sequence comes from Symbiodinium sp. CCMP2592, assembly GCA_905221615.1. Lineage (NCBI taxonomy): Eukaryota > Dinophyceae > Suessiales > Symbiodiniaceae > Symbiodinium > Symbiodinium sp. CCMP2592. Next base: position 122,002 of record CAJNDT010005235.1, on the reverse strand, counting down.
TCTTTTGTGTGCAGGGGGGTGGTTAGGGATTCGGCTTTCGGGTTCAGGCCTTAGGGATTTATCAGGGTTCTAAACCCCAAACCCTACTCTATCTGGGGTTAAGCAATCGGGGAGAAACAAGGTATAAACTCTTATTTCCTAGTGGTTCCTTTAAGAAAAAAGTAGTACAGTATTAAAGTATGGTACTTCGAAGCCCAGCTATTGTTGTGATGGGGTCGTAGCGAGAAGGATCCGGCTCGGGTCGCCAACAAAGGGGCATTGAACACAGGGTTTGGGAGAGGACATCGCGTAGCTGTACACAGCCTACAAAGGAATACTGCAAGTAAATTATTACTGAGTTGTCCTTTAAACCCTTTGAAAATTATTTGCTATTATGGTTCTCTACAAAATAGTAGGGGAGATCCCAAAGGACAACCCAGAATACAGACACCTTTAAGTCCGGGCTTGAACTTAGTATGTAACACCTCTCTGATTTTGGGGGTTTTGGGAGTGGAGGAGTTAGGAATTTAGGGCTCCAGGGGCATGTTGGCACGGGTTCAGGTTGCAGGCTTCGATTTCGGATGAGAGCTTGGGGTGAGTAGTTTGTGGAGTTGAGGCTAGCTAGGTTCCTGCGTAGCCCCTTCATTTTCAGGGCACCCGCTTTCCTGATATTCAGTGTTAATACGGAGACCCCAAAAATTAAAAAGGGTAAAAGGTGATTTAAAGGGGGTCGATGGTTTCGACTGGGGGGTTCGGGATTTCGAAACTTCGGGTCGTCGTAGGGGCTCCTAGGGATCATCGGGCGTAGGCAAGGAAGGAGGATGCCAGGTATGAGCCCAGCTTTGACGCAGAAAATGGCCCGCTGGATGTAGCATTGGTTTGTTTAGTTTAAGGTTGCCTGGTGAAGCTAAGGGTTTACATTCATTTAGCCTACTTGTCGGGTATCATGGGGAACTGAACGTTAGCCTTTTTGGTTATATAGGGATTATATAGGGACTATATTACCCAAAAAAGGTTAACGGTTGCCTACGCTACTACTAGGTTACTTCAAGGATCATGGGACTTAGTAAGTAGGGTTATAAGTAAAGTAACTACAATTAAAATTACTGATAACCCCAATTAAGGTACTTATAACCCCACTTACTAAGTCCCATGATCCTCAAAGTAGGGTCTCAAGTCAATCTTTACACGATGAGCTCCATTCTTTCAGGCTTTGGATGTAGCCTTAGAAGGGCCCCCCCCCCCCCCACGCTGTAATAGTGGTATAGTAGGAATATAACAGGGCCCTAATATAATCCTTCTACTACTACTACTACTACTACTACTACTACTACTACTACTACTACTACTACTACTACTACTACTACTAGTCACTATTGCAGGGTGGGGGCAGCTTCTAAGATGTAGCTTTCAATCTGCACCCCTGAGCCCGGCCCTCCCAAGCCTCGCCGGGACTCGCAACATACTTTAGAAAAAGCCCCCACCCTGTAATAGTGACTAGTAGTAGTAGTAGTAGTAGTAGTAGTAGTAGTAGTAGTAGTAGTAGTAGTAGTAGTAGTAGTAGTATAAGGATTATATTAGGGCCCTATTATATTCCTACTATACCACTGTAGTGTAACCTAAAGGGTCCTCTGTACTGTTATGGGGAACACTCCCCTAAGTCATAAGAGTAATTCCTAATATGGAAACCCCACATCCTACTATATCGGTACATAGGACCCTTTGGGTACTAAAGCCCTAGCTACAAAGACACCAAGGAGCTGGAATATGCTTAGGTAACACCTCCCACCACAAATGAAGAGTGCGTTAAGTGCTCAAAGGTGGTGTAGGGACCTTACAATGAGAATGATCGTGACAATAAATCATTAGTGTTTGAATTATGGAGTATTTAATTATGGCGGCGCCCCAGCAGATAGATATTTTGACCCGGCGCAAATAGAATTGTTTTTGTTGGGTAGTTTGGCCAAAAAAAGGGCGTGGATGGAATATTTAATAACAGTCCTAGCCGGCATACTAGCTATATTATGTCCTAGTACTGCTATAAGACTATTTCGAGCAAGCTTTTGGGGTACACTATACAACCATTATACGGATCCCGGAGTCCCTGACCTGCCTGCAGTGTGCGGCAATGACCTCCACAACCAAAGCCACCAGCTCCTTCATTGCTCAGCGTCAGAGTCTAGTCTACATTCCAGGGACTATTGCAGCTAGTGGTTCAGGATACGTGCATACCTAGATACATACACTTATATGTATATATATATATATATATATATATATATATATATGTATAGAGGTATACACACGCACACACTTAACATTCGGTGTATATATATATATATATATATATATATATATATATATATATATATATATTATATACATATATATATAAACACATATGAGAATATATTTATGTATGTATGCCTCTTCGTTGAAGTATGGCTCACGGCCTGAGGAACATGGCTTTCGGCTTCAGGCATCCGTAGATTTATCCACTACCCTGAGGATTTACAGGTGAGCCATGAGGATTACAGACGGGTTATACAATACAGTAAACCCCATAAAGTTGGAAACCGGATTAAGGCCAAATAGTGCTGGGATTCCCTATACATTACTCTTAAGGACTGAGGCTATGGGGTTTCCAACTTTAAGGGGTTTACTGTACACCAAACCGGTTGCTAAGAAGAATCGGTCTCCTTCCTGCCTACCAGGTGGGCTTGAAGGGTGCCGGATCCACAAAAAGTCATTTAGGATCAAGGAAAAATTCAACCACAAAGATCAACAACAAATTAACATTAGGATCAAAAAACTGTACTTTTGCAGCAGGGCTACAGAAAAACCTGAGGGGGAGGGATCCAGAAACAAATTTGTTCCAAAAATAAATAAACTGGTCGTTGTAGTCTTGAAATATTTACATAGAAAAACCTCGAATATCGCTATGTTTTCATAGGAAAACCTTTTTTTCCCAATATTTTCATAGCGAAAGCCTCGATTGTCGGTGCCGGGGTCACGTAGCCACCAAAAACCGGGGCCACTTAGCCAGTGCGAGTCCGCACCGTTTTGGGTCTCGAAACAAATTTCGGTGTCACTAGGCCACCGGATTTAACTGTAGGGTGCACGCTTTCAGATTGAAACCTCTTCGGATGCATCATATATCTTTAACATGCCCCGACATTCTGCGATTCCGGTTCCTCAAAAATCTTAAACACGCCCCCTTATTTGGCAATTCCGGTTCATCATATATCCCAATCGCAAACATGCAACCTCATGTCGCGTTTCGGGTTCATCATGTATCTTAACCCCCCCCTTCTCGTTCGGCGCTTCCGGTTCATCATGTGCATTAAACACCCCCCCTTATTTGGCGAGGTCATCATATCTCTACAACACGCCCCCTAATTTGGCGATTCCGGTTTAGCATAAATCTACTACACTACCCACCCTCTCATTTGGCGACTCCGGTTCATCAGATATCTTTAACACGCACCCTCATTTGGCGATTCCGGCTCATCCTATATCTTACACACGCGCCCTCATTTGGCGATTCCGGTTCAGCATACATCTACAACACGCCGCTTCGTTTGGCGATTCCGGCTCCTCATATATCTACAACACGCCTTCTCATTTGGTGTTTCCTGTTCATCGTACTTCTTAAACACGCCCCTTCATTTGGAGATTCCGGTTCCTCATATGTCTTAAACATGCGCCCTCATTTGGCGATTCCGGTTCAGCTTATATCTACAACACGCCTCCTCATTCCGGCTAATCATACATCTACAACGCGCCGCCTCATTTGGCGATTCCGGTTCCTCATAGATCTGCAGCACGCCTTCTTGTTGCGGCGTTTCCTGTTCATGGTACTTCTTAAACACGCCCTTCATTTGGCGATTTCGGTTCCTCCTATATCTTAAACAGCCCCCTACGTGTGGTCATTCCGGCTCATCCTATACCTTAAACACGCGCCCTCTTTTGGCGATTCCGGGTCATCATATATCTTACACACGCCCCTTCATTTTGTGTCCACAATACATACGTCCCAAACACAATGATCGCATGATGGGTTCCAAAAGAAGGAAACTCATGTACTTTGAAGCAAGCATGCACGGCTTAAGACAACGCGGTGTTGGGGGAGGTGGGGGCGGGGGGGTGGGGGGGGGGGAATTGAAGCTAGCTTGCACGGCTTTTTGCAGCGGGGGGGGGGGTTTGGGGGGGTGCAGTCCCCCCCACCGTTTGCAAACCCAATGCTCGCATGAATGGTGGGTTTCACAAAGAACCGTATGCGTTAAAGGTTTTTTTTTGTGCTTTTTTTTTTTTTTTTTGGGGGGGGGGTGGGGGCAGCCCGCCCCATTCGCAAACAAAGGGCTAACATGATGCGTTTAGAAAACACTGCTTTGAAGCAAGCTTGCACGGATCAAGAAAGCGCGGGTGGGGGATCCTTCCCTTCTTTCTTCCTTCCTTCCTTTCTCTGATTCCTTCTGCTTCCTTCCTTCCCTTCTTTCTTCCTTCCTTCCTTTCTCTGATTCGTTCTGCTTCCTTCCTTCCGTTCATTCTTCCTTCCTAGTAGTAGTAGTAGTAGTAGTAGTAGTAGTAGTAGTAGTAGTAGGAGTAGGAGTAGGAGTAGGAGTAGGAGTAGGAGTAGGAGTAGTAGTAGTAGTAGTAGTAGCAGCAGCAGCGGCAGTAGTAGTAGTAGTAGTAGTAGTAGTAGCAGTAGCTGTTGACGTTGCACTTGTTTGCATTCCTTTCTTGCTTTCTTCTGCCTTCTGTGCCCTTTTTCCCTCTGTGCCTTCTTGCTTTCTCTTCGGTTGTGTCTTCCCTTCATTATTTTGCCAGTTCCGCTCTTGTTTGCTTTCTGTGTTCCTTCTTTGCTTTCCGTCTTTCCGTCCTTCATTTCAGTTTTATTTCCGTTTCTTTCTTCTTTCCCTGCTGCCTTCCGTCGTTGCTTCCTCGCTGCCTGTCGGTTTTCCATTCTTCCTTCCTTCCGTCTTCTTGCTGTGCTTTTAATTGTTCTTGATCCGTATCGCGTCGGCGTTTGGATTAGTATAGGGTCTCGGAATATGGGAAGGCTTCTCGTATAGGTTTACTTAAGGTATGCATGGGCTTTGGGGTTCAGTCTAGGGTTCAGGCTTTAGCGTTCAGGCTATGGGGCTTCGGGATCCTTAGCATCCCGAGCCGTTGATTTTGGCTGCAACTGCTGTGGAATGGATCACTCTGTCTGAGCTCTTGACTCACAGAGGCTGGAGGCTACCCGCTCCTTGAATGCCACCGAAACAATAGTGCTCATGCACATCCCCTCAAAATGAAGCCCAATAAGGTGGGGATATCCTGTAAACTACTTCTGCTTATGTTGCACACCGACGACTCAGAGCCGTAAGAAGCAGGCTTCAAGCTTTAGGTTTTAGGTAGAGTGCTTGAGGCACTATCAAAGCCTGATACTTGATAGCATCTACCGTAAACTGAAAACCCTAGCTTCCTCGACTGCGTGCCTGATTGACCAGCCCTTTCTGCGGAGTCTGCGTGAGGGCTGCCGCAGGCTTCAGCAATCCTACTTTGTTGTGGGGTTTATAACTCCACTTTAACTAGGACGCCCAGTAACCTAGGAATAAGAAGGGCTCCCTCTTTGGTATTGGGTAATTAATAAGGAACCTAAGACTGCAAAAAGGGAATAAGGATACTTCTGGGCATCCTAGTCAAATTTTTCCCCCAAAGCAGTAACGGTCTCGATTGATGTCAGTCCACAAACTGTCAATGCCCCTTATGAACGGTCCTGACCCACTAGACGAATAAGCGGTTTTTAGGGTCGTCACCCAGAACCTCGAAACGCCAAAACCTAGCAAACCCTAAACCTCCAAACAAAACATCAAGACCAGTTTCGGAGGCCTCAAAAGGTGGGATGAAGGTAAGTAGGATTAAGGATCCCTTATATAAGGACTCTTATTTGGGAATATCCCACCTACCTTCATCCCACCTTTTGAGGCCTCCGACAGTTGCGAGCCCCCAAAACCTCAACGTAAACCCCAAAAGCCCGAAAGGCGCTCAAGAGAGCTTAGGGGTTTGGGGTTTTGGGTTTTAGGGTTTAGGTTTTAGGGTTTAGGGTCCTAAACAACCCCGCTAAGTATATACTAGGGGTTTTGAGGTTAAAGTGATAACTAAACCCTAAACCTTAAGCTCTAAAGCCTAAACTATACTGAACTAAGACCCCTAGCATCAAATTGTGATTTTAGCTGTTTTTTGGGTATTCTAGGAACGAAAAGCTGAAGATTTTTTCTATTTACACCGAAGTAAACCCTAAACCTTCACGGTCCCCTTGGAGCCTCCAAAGCATGCGCGACTCCCAGCTGATCGTCGAGCAACGCCCGCGAGATCGGAAGCTTCTGAAGTGCCTTTGGAGACAGGGTTTAGGGTTTCATTAAGGTTTATGGCTTAGGGTTGAGGATTCGGGGTTTAGGGGTTGGGGATTTGGGTTTAGAAATCGGGCTTGGGGTTTAGGGCTTTAGGGTTTGGAGTTTGGGATCTGCAAGTGTTCTAGAGCGCTTTTGCAGTGCCTTTGGTTTTTGAGGGCTTTGGCCCATTATAGGGTCCTATGTACCGACATAGTAGAATGTAGGGTTTCCATATGAGACCTCACTATTATGACTTAGGGCAACATAACAGTATATAGGACCCTTTGGGAATAACCTGCAACATGCTCCGGGGCCGTAGCTGCCACTACGTCCTTCAAGCTCTTGACGGCGTAGTGCCTCATGCCAGTGTCATTCGCAAGGCCTGGCTCCATCGTTAAGGGCTCAGGACTCGAGGTTTAGATTCCAGGCCTCAAGGAACAAATCATCTGCGAGGCTCGGTATTGTATGCCATTCTGGGAGTTTCAGAAAAGAAGACTCTAAACAGTGGGACGCTTAGCATAAATTCCCTTGTGCCCAGCCTACGATGCGTTCTTATAGACTTTGCCACCCTACACAACACACATCTTAAACCCCATAATACCTACACCCTAAGACCAGAACCCTGAAACCCTAACACCCCTAACACCTACTTGGGGGGTCGGGGGACTTAGTAAGTAGCTAGTAAGTAGACTTATAAGTACCCCAAAAGGGACCCTAATTGGGGTTATGGTACTTATAAGTCCCTAAAATAACCAGATACTAAGTCCTCCGACCCACCAAGTACACCCCTATCGGCCGAAACACCTACGCTCTAAGACCCAGCAGGTTTAGGGTTTAGGGTTTAGGCCCTAATTGCATCGAACTGAGGAGCGTATATGCACGAACGGCTATGCTTGCATTATCTACAAATAAATAATGACATCTGGCCCCCAACTGTACCCAAGAGGGTTCATATACACTACCATTATGCAATTAGGCCCCAAAAGACCATCCTCATAACGGTTTCGGGGGACCTAATTCTCACTGGCCCAAACACCCAAGGAAATAAAAGTTGAAACTTTCAGAAACGACTACCTTATAAGAACCCCAAAAGTTGAAAAGCTGAGCTTACAGCCAATCAGACTTCCACAATAGTAGTAGGTATGGACCCTCTTAGTTCCTTTTGGGGTTCATGTTTAGAACCCTATAAGGTAATCCCAAAAAGGAACTACTATGGAGCCTATGGGTAGTGCCTTGGACCCTCTGGGTAAGGAGTCACCCTAAACCCTAAACCCTAAATCCTAAAACCCCAAAACCCTAAACCCTAAAACCCTAGATCCTAAACCCCTAAACCTGAGTCCTCAAGAGTTCTGAAGCGTAAGAGGAGCCACGCTTGCTAAGACCCCTGGGATCCTGGGCTCCTGGAGGAAAAATAAGAGGAACGGGTCGTAGCAACCCGATCTCCAAACTCTGAAGGATCCCGACGACAAGCCCAAACGCAAGTTCCTTATTGTAGTTAAAGTATAGTAGGCCCCAGAACTTATTTGGGCCCCATAGAGGGAACTCCAGAAAGTTGGAATATGGATTAATGGTAGGATCCCCCATAATTAACCTTAAAGGGGTTTCGATAATGATATTCCAACTTTCTGGCTTCTACTGTAGGGTTAAGAGTTAAGGGTTTAGGGTTGCCCGACTGGATTCTAGGTTATGATCTATGTGATCTAAAAGTACTCCTAAACCTTAGAAGGGGCCCCCACCCTGTAATAGTGGTATAATAGGAATATAATAGGGTCCTAGTATGAACCTTATAGTCACTATTACAGGGTGAGGGCAGCTTCTAAAAGATAGGGTTAAGAGTTCAGGGCTTCGGGTTTAGGGGTTACGGTTAAGGCTTAAGGGTTTAGGGTTAGGCAAGGGTTTAATATTTAAGGGTTTAGGGGTTAGGTTGAAGGGATAAAGGTTTAAGGGTTTAGATTTAGGGCTAAGGAACCGGTTTAGGCTGTAGGGATCAGCTCCCTCATATGCAGATATGAAGGCGTGTGAGTGTGCGCATGTAACCCTGAAGCCTTTAATGCAACTTAGGAGGTTTACAAAAGCAGACAGCTAAAGAACAACGAGACAGAGAGAGGGAGGGAGATCATTATATAAGCGAAATGACATGAAGAGTGGTGGTATTTCAAGATCACCAAAGCTCCCACTTATGCTACACCTCCTAAGTCATTTCACAAAGTCAGACTAGAGTCAAGCTCAATAGGGTCTTGTTTCCCCGCTGATTATGCCAAGCCCGTTCCCTTGGCTGTGGTTTCGCTGGATAGTAGGTGGGGACAGTGGGAATCTCGTTAACCCATTCATGCGCATCACTACTTAGATGACGAGGCATTTATACCAGCGTGAACTGCTCAGGATACATTGATCTACCGTGCGTGAAACTACTCTGCAAACTCGCAGTCTCAGCCAAGAGCTCCAAGTATAGGGTCCTTTACCGTCGTTGAGGTTTTGTCTTCTCTTCTCCTCTTTCCAGGGCGAAGCTAGGACCCCCCCCTTCTTAGCGGCTGAGTTCATAAGCCCCCCCAAAAGTGTACACTTTCAGTTTTATAGTGGGTAATATTATCCCCAAAAGTGTCTAAGTGTATCCACTCAGCTGCTAAGCCCTTTAGTTGGCACGTGTGGGCCGTCTTTTGATGCCGAGGCTGAGGTCCCTCTCCAGTTGCACTGACGGAGGTCCTTCCTCTTACATTGGGTTAGTAGGGAATGGAGGAATAGGGCTCCTTTAAGAGTTACTATAAGGGTTATACTAAACTTACGTACCTTGGGTTAGTAGGGAATGGAGAAATGGGGTACAATTATAACTACTATTACTACCATTCTTCCATTCCCTACTAACCTGAGGTAAGTCTCAGGGCAAAGTCTCTATACCGGAAGGGTACACGGTCTCGAGGTCGTCTAGGGTTTAGGGTTTAGGGTCGTCTTCCAGCGCCGGTGTGCGCTCGTCAATCTCCTTTTGGCGCCTTTCCGTCAGTCTGCTGCTGGTGCACACGGTGGTGACTGCTCGCTTGACTACTTAAAGGATCACGGGGCTTAGAACTATGGTTATAAATAAGGCAACTATACTTGTATGTAATTGGATATAACCCCAATTGGGGTACTTATAACTGTACTTACTAAGTCCCATGAACCGCTAAGCATGGTCATCTCACTGCTCCAGCTGCGGGCGACCATCTGCAGATCATTCTCCAAGCGAGCAATATGGAAGTCTGAGTAAAGAACGAATCCTATTCCTTAGGGTTCCGTATGTGAGATCCTTCAAAAGCCCCTTGCAAAGCCCTGCGAAACCTTGCAGAACCCAGAAAAACACAACCGTCGTAAAGGCTCACAGAGAGAGAGAGAGAGAGAGTGTGTGTGTGTGTGTGTAAGCCTAAACCCAAAGCTCCCATCCGTTTCAGAGTGGTGAATCGGTAACCCTAAATCCTAGACCCAACACCCTAAACCGTAAACCCTAGACAGTAAACTCAGTAATATAGTGGCCTTGCTAATTCGCATAGGGTTTTGCGGCCCATCATACTATAATCATGATAAGGCATCCCCAAGATAGTATAGGTAACTGTTTAGGCCCCTATACCAGATCCTTATTGTGGAAGATGAGGTGCACTGCCCTTAAGGTGCATACGTCCGCCTCTACCCATGCGGCTTTACGCACTTATGATACCCCTGATAGCAATTAATATATAAACCCTTTGAAAAAGAACCCTGTAGTACTTCTTGGCAATCATGGTATAAGCCCTTTTAAAAGGAACCCTGTGGTAGTTCTTGGCAATCATTATTCTTATACGTGGTAATTCTTAAGGCCCCCAAAATTAAAACAGACAGGACCCTGCCTTCCACCCCAATGCTGGCTCCGACTGCAGCCATTCGATGGAAAGGACCTCGATCCATGCCCAAGCCCCCGGGAGGATCTAGAAAGTAGATCCCCTAATTTGGGGCCCTATACTACTAAGGGTACCTATAGGAACCCCATGATAAGTGATCTACTTTTTGGGTTTTTATGGGGGTCTGGGTGGAGGTCGTTTCAGGGTTTGGGGCGTTTAGTCCAGTTTAAGGGGCCCTAACAATCAGAAATGCATTAAAGCATGCTGATAATGAGGAGCCCTATGAAATGATTGTAGCAATGATTCCAGCTTCTATACTAGGGCTTGGACCCTAAACCCTAAACCTTATCGGGCGTAGGATTTCGAACTTGAGCTTCAAGGCGTTGGGAATTTGCGGGAGTTGTGGCTTTAGGATTTCGGGCTTCAGGTGTACGGTTTAGGGGCTTCCGCTTGGGCTTTAGGCTGTCGGGGTTGGTGAAGGCTTTACTGAATTAGGGGTGTCAAGACCTAAATCCGCGGCCCTAAGACCTAAATCCGAGGCCCTAAGCCCTAAACCCTACACCCTACTTTAACCCTGAACAACCTACCTTTTTGGGGTTCCTATTTTGATTTCTTTGTATAAGTCCTCAAAACTGTAGGTTCTTCGTGGTTAAGGTAAGCCCTAAACCTCCATCCCTGGACGGAGCGTGTAGTAAGGGCCGGGCAATAGGCTCTTCGCGCAACGCGCACCATGGCAGGCATGGCCGAATCCGATGCGCCGTCCTCCTTCGAGAAAGACGGTTTAGGGTCTATCCATGCCCAAAGGGTCCTATGTACCGATATAGTAGAATGTAGGGTTTAGGGTTTAGGGTTTAGGGGTTTAGGGTTTAGGGGTTTAGGGGTTTAGGGGTTTAGGGGTTCAGGGTTCCTATGTACCGATATAGTAGAATGTAGGGTTTCCATGTTAGAAATTGCTATTATGACTTGGGGAAGTATAACAGTACATAGGACCCTCCGGGATAGGCTCCGTAGTAGTTCCTTTTTAGGATTACGTTATAGGATTGTAAATATGAACCCCAAAACGGAACTACTGTGGAGGCTATCGGTAGAGTTTTTGCCTTAGGGGTTTAGGGTTAGGATGTAGGTTGAGAGTCCGGGAGGATCTAGAAAGTAAACCCCTAAGATGGGAAGCTATACTGCTAATAGCTACTTTGTAGGAGCCCCCTTCCAAGGGATCGGATTTTGGATCCTCCCACCAGGATAGAGAGGGCAGCAACGGATTATGTTTGTATGGCTTCATACGAGAATATGCGCAATATCCTTTGCAGCCTCGACCCCCCAAGACTCCGAAAGAGCCAAAGCACCTACTAATAACAAGGTACGTGGGTTTAGGATGGTAGTCTTACAGGCTGGTCCTGGACCCTGAACCCCAAACCCTGACCCCTAGACTCTAAACCTTCTTGCACCGTTGCAAAGCTGAGTTCACAAGCCCCACAAAGTGTACACTTTGGGTTGTTAGGGTTTAGGGGTTTAGGGGTTTAGGGTTTAGGGTTTAGGGTTTAGGGTTTAGGGTTTAGTGGCAGTATTCTCCAAAAAGTGTAAAGTGTATCCACTCAGCTACTACGCTCCTTCAGCAGCCCAGAGAAGAAATTCGATCGTCGCCTTTCACCAGGCCTGGGCACACAGCGAAGGCCCGGAAGCCGTAGGGTTTAGGGCCTACTACCCCAACCTTTACACCCCAAAGATCCGGTTTGGGTTTAGGGTTTAGGGACTACTGCCCCAACCCTTACACGCAGAAGATCCCAAAGCCGAATATCGGGGCCTCACTCACTATGGACTAGGGTATGGTGAGTATCATACCACCGTAATGCTGAACACTAGACAATAATGCTGGTAACTTTTCCGGCTTCCATATTCTGGACTTTTAAGTAACCAGGGAGACAAACGTATAAAATTGCATTTCGTAAATGATCCTTTAAGACAAAAGTATTCAAGTATGGTACTCCAAAGCCCAGCCCTACCAGGACGCTAAACCCCAAGCCCCGACCTGGTCGCTGAAGGGGCAGATGTGCTCGCTGGCCTTCACAAGCATCTACTGATGGGAGGCCAAAAGGGGGGTTTAAGATTCTTGGGGTAGGGGTTCCTTAATATGAACCCTATTATGGGAACCCTAACCCCTACTAAATCCCCATTAGGCTAAGACCCCTTTTGGGCTGCTACGATCTACACGCAGGATCTAGGGTTCAGGGCTTACTTAGAGGCTCATACCCTACCCCCTTTTTGGGGGGATATCTAGTTTCACGGCTAGCATCTGTTGTATAGAAAACTAGATACCCAAAAAGTGGGTGAGGTATGAGCCTACGGAGGGTTTCACGAGTCAACCCTGGGTTCAGGGCTTTAGGATACATTGCTTCAGGGCTAAGGGCACTTGGCAAATAACCCTGAGCCCTTTAGGGCTTAGGGATCTGGAACCTGGACATAATAAATACTAACACGATTGCCGAGAACTTTGCTCAATTACGGTAGGGCCGGGCCCTGAACCATGATCCCGTCCTGCCGTACTATAGAAGAAAACGAAAAAAGCACGGCAGGCATGTTGAAACTGGAGGTTGCTCCCAGGGTAATAATGTAGGAACCTGATTAAGAAACCGTGGGCCTTTATTAGGGTTCCTTATATGAATCCTACTAGTTTGGGGTTATAGGCCCAGGGTTTCTGAATCAGGTTCCTACATTAGTACACAGCACATCCTCATGCAATGTTCGCTTGAGACAATATGGTCTGTAGTTGGGTGAATATTCGCAGCGAGTCCGCGCAGAGCGTATGCAGCTTTGGAGAGTACCATTCGATCTCAATGGCCATTGACATCTTCTGGCTATGCACAGACAGCTCAATAGCCCCAAACAGCCCCAGAGGGGGGGTTGTATTCCGGCATGAAAGGCGCAGTTGCTGAAAGGGAACTAACACACAACGAGAGCCCTTGACAATGTGATAGCTGTCCATCTTGCTTGCTTTGCGAAGGATGTGAGGGATGTATGTGTGTTTGTGTGTGTGTATGTAAAAATGCATCTGCAGGCATGCATGGACCCGTACAAACGTTTCTATTTTGGTATGGGTGCTTTTATCCTAAAGAGTCGTACATGCGTAGGTGTCACAAACCCACCCCACCCCAGCCTACGCACAAGCGCATGCATTGGCCACTGCGCCCACGCAGTATGTAGCACTTTAGAATAATGGTGCGACTACCGAGGGCCTAATATATGTAATTATTGCTCCAAATAGTATTCAACTGCTACTGGGTGAGGGCGGTATCCTACGCGTGTGTGGTTCCCCCCGAGCCGCGCCCGAAGACGCAAAGCTCCGGCAAAGCTGGAGAACCTCCACCTGCGCAGCAAGGTCTAGGATTTAGCTTAGGGTTTAGGGTTTGCGGTCATGGACGGTCTCAAGATGCCCCGCTAATTTTGGGAAGTTCCACATACTTACTAGGGTACGCCAACCAATTCTGTCTCGGTCCTCGGACCCGCCGTTTTCCATTCTCGAACGTGTTTGCGGAGTTGGTTTTCTGGGCTTTTAAGTAGCTAGGGAGAAAAACGTATGAACTTTATTCCATAATGGGTCCAGAAGAAAAGTATTAAAGTATGGTACTCCAAAGCTCAGTGTTGTAACTGACTTGAGTCAGGGCGGCCTCCCCACGAGCTCTTTTAGGGCTTTGGGGTTTAGGGTTGAGGGTCAGAATATGACCACAAAGTCATTCGTGTTTGCTCAGTTCACATAAGTACTATCCAAGCCTGGGAGCTTTCTATTTCCTCTCAAGTGAAACGCATTCGCTTTCTTCTGGGTTGACTGCATTACATGAACAGTTTCAGTGACGGCATCAAACACTTGCAAATTTCCAGGGTGCTGGGCAATGCACAGCCTTCCCCGGAAACTACTGACCTGACACCAAACCTTAGCTGTATCATGCTATTAAACGTTAAGATGAACATGATCATGGTGAGCAGCATCATGATGCTGTTGGCTAGTGCTAGTGCTTCCGTGTCAATCTAACGCCGGAAGGATGTGGTTCTGAGCCAGTGCTAACCTAAACCGTGGCCTGTACCGCCATAGTTATAAGCAGCAGGGGCGGGGCCAGGACCAAGTGCCCAACCCTATTTACCAGACCCTTAAACCCTAAACCCAAAACCCTTCAACCCTTAAACCCTTAACCCTTAAACCCTTAACCCTTAAAACCTAAACCTCCCAGTTGGCAGCCCGCCTGAGACCCATAGCGAGGCCAAGCAAACGCCAAAGCGCAGCGACCAAGCTGCCTGGTGGACGAAGAACTAAGGTCGGAAACTATATGGGTGGTTGTCAAAATTAGGGTCCCGTTTTGGGTCCCTAGTATAATACGGCACCTAATATTTAGGGTACCCAAAAAGGGACCATAGTTTTGACAACCACCCAAAGGAGTTCCTGAGTAGCTCCTTTTGTAATAAGGGTAGGGTTTAGGGTTGGGGTTTAGGTCCCTGAGTAGCCCCTTTAAAACAAGGGTACCCTTTTCCTACTATTCGGTGTTGATAAGGGGACCTTAAACTAACAAGGGCAAAAAAGGGTACTACTCAGACTACGGAGGAAACTGGAAAATGGCTCGAATGTCGGTCGGACCTATGATGGTGGCTCCCTTTACAGCTCCAAGGGTCTAGTCTACGGTCCGTCTTGCTCCAAGGGTAAGAGGAGGGACCCTGAATAAGGACCCCTAGGTATATAGCCTGAATATAGCTATAGCCCCATTATAGGGGTAGCGGCTCCCCATTAAGGGTCCCTCCTTCTCCCCTAAACCCTAAACCCCCTAAACCCCCAAACCCCCAAACCCCTAAACCCGAAACCTTATACCCTTATAGAGTCCCTATAGATCCCTTTAAAGGGTCCCCGTTAAGGGTCCCTCCTTTTCCCCTTTGATTCTCTGGCACAGCCACCACTCAGCGAGGCGAGGATCCTGATGATTCGCACATTTTTCGACCACCCCCTCTTAGAGCCATAATAGAAATATTGTGTATTTAACACTCTCTTGGGTTTTATATGCACAAAAATATGTTTAAAGCAATGTGTGTGTCATACTTTCTTGGGTTTTACATGAACAAAATCAAAGAACCTAAGGAGACTGCAGTTTTCATGATCCCGGATGTATTGGAAACCACGGAGCCCTGCGCTCTGGGCATTGGGTTTAGTATAGTTTCCACTGTAGCTCCTTCCTCGGGCTACCTTATAGAATCCGAAGCTCATAACCGGCTCAACCAAAAAGGGAACTACAATGGAGACTAGAGGTATGTGCTCTGGGATTCAGAAAAAGAGCCGTGGGCACTGGGCGCCCTTCATCTAAGGATACCCTTTCTCCTATGATTCGGGTCTAATCAGGGGGCCCTGAGACAAAAAGGGCAACAGGGTACAGCTTAGAGTAACCCTGGGCCCCAAGACCCAGATCTCTAAACATGAAGTTCCCTTAGATTCCACATCCAACATTCGACAAATCTTGGCAGGGTCCGTAACAATCAAAATAAATCTTGACAGGGAGTGTGCAGGGATCTCAGCACACAACAAAATCTTTAGATTCTCCCAAGTACGGACACGCGTCTGCTCGTTGCTCAAATTTGAGAAGGAAACCCCTCAGAAAGAGCAGAAGATGTAGGTCAACGACTCTTAAACCCTGAACCCTAAACCCTTAGACCCTAAGACAAAAAGCCTAGAGGCCGACACTCACAAGATTCGAGCCTCAGCCACACACCGCAGGCACCGCGACACCTTGCACTTAAGCCTTACATCCTACACCCGGATTTCTACCTCTAGTCTCCATTGTACCTCTTGTTTCTGGTTACCTTACAAGACCCTACATATGTACAATTCGGAAAACTTTACGTCCTACACCTGGAGCTGGAGAGCCCAATTACGGTATAGGGGCCTTGATAATTACACGAGGGTTTTGGGGCCAACTAGACTGGAATGATCATAAGGAGCCCCCCAAAATGTAGGCAACTATTAAGGACCCCTGTTCTAAATCCCTATCAAAGCGCTGAAAACAACCCTACGTATGGTAAATATTCAAGCCCCTAAAGTATACGGCATACGGTTCACGTGACAGCCGCGGCTCAAAATCTCGCATGCTGCTGGAGGGGCTTGGATTCACTGTTTGAGGTTTACGGCTTAAGGGGATTAGGGTTTAGGAAATAGGGGTTAGGGTTTGGGTGTAGGGGTCAGGATTAAGGGGTTAGGGTTTAGGGGTTTGGGGTACTGGGTTTAGGGCTTTGAGGTTTAGGATCTAGGGGATGAGGATTAAGTTTTAAGGCTTACCCAAAGGCTCGTAAGAGGGTCTTGGGCTTTCTGGGGGAGGGTTTCGGCTTTGGGGGCTAGGTTTGGGATCTCACTACGAGGATCCAGGAGCATTAGGGTAGGGGCCTTATTAATTAGAACAGGGTTTTAGGGTATATGTATACTATAACTAAAGTAAGGAACCCCCAAAATGGTACAGGTAATTATTGAGGCCCCCATACTAAATCCTTATAATAGCCCTTACAGTAGGATTAAGTTTAAGGCTTAGGGTTTGGTTTAGGATCCTGCTTGCTTGGAGGGTCGGGGGACTTAGTAACTGGTTATTTTTGGGACTTATAAGTACCATAACTCCAATTAGGGTCCCTTTTAGGGTACTTATAAGTCTACTTACTACCTACTTACTAAGTCCCCCGACCCTCCAAGTGGGGGCCAGGGAGGTCGGTCCAACGAAGGTGCTGCCCTTCAACTGTACGTGCTGCGGTCGTGCAGTCCCGGTAATAGGCCCCCCCCCCCCCGAGGCACATCGGCAAAAATAAGGATAGGGATTTATAGGGTTTAGGGTTTAGGGGTTTAGGGGTTTAGGGTTTAGGGATCCCATATAGACCCCCCTATAATGGAGCCCAATAAGGTGGGGATATCCGTACAAAATGCTCATGCGTACGCTTTCTTTGAGTTCCTGAGGTAAGTCTGGGTGCTGCATGACACACGGCTCGCGAGTGCTGTGCGGCGGCAGGTAGGGATTCCTTAATATGAACCCTATTATGGGAGCCCTAATCCCTACTAAACCCCCATAGGCTAAAACCCCATTTGGCCTCCGATGATTCCCTTATAGATCCCCTTAAAGGAACCCCTATAGATCCCTTTAAAGGAACCCTAGGGATCCCTAACCCCGAAAGGCTAAAACCCCATTTGACCTCCGATGATTTCTGGAGGCGACGCTTTTCTTCCCCGATCGCCGTCGCCTCCAAGCCCTCCTTCGCCTTTAGGGATTAGGGTTACGGTCCTTGTACCCTACCCAGAGAGCCCAATACCCCTTAATTGAGCAATATACCTTAAACTATAAGGGGCTTCATATTATGATTTAAGCTATATTCCTTAATTAAGGGGTATTGGGCTCTCTGGGTATGTACGACTCGGTTCCAGTCACCGTACGCGTGCTCGACGGTCTGGCATCAGTCGCCGCTCGCCATCAGGTCGCGGCGAACGACGTTCCCAAGATTTTGTTGCCTCGGATGTCAATTTTATGGCGAACTGCACTGGCCCCTTATGTTATTTAATTAGTATAAAACTATGTATATATATATATATATATAGATATACTTATTTGTTTTTCTATATGATATGGTATGACGTGAGATAGTTTATGGAATTATGCAATTCCACACAAATAGCTGGAAGGTTCCTAAAGCCCTACCAAACCCTGACCACCATCAAGACCCCTGAAGCAAAACACAAACCCTAAAGCCATATATGGTGCCGCGTCGCCGCGTCGCAGGCCCCCCCCCCCCCCCCCCCCCATGGTATGCCCCCCCCCCCCCCCCGAAGCCAGGCGTGAGGTCCAATCAAACAGTCACACGTCATCCGCGTAACTCCCCCCCAAGCCAGGCCTCGCCTCTCGCCTTGGCAATCGGGGATGGGTGCGGGAGGGATAGCCCACAACAGTGGAACCACAAGACGGCGAACCACACAGCCGGGGTGGGGAAGGATAATCAGCACAGGGAACCACCGGGTGCCTTCCCTTCCCCTCTCTTCGAGCACAAATGAGAATGTTGTGCGCAATGATGTTGATGTGCTAGTCCCAGCATGGCTATTGGTGGTACCTTTGCTCTTCTGTTGCTCTGGGCTTCGGCACCGCATGTTCATCGCTTTATCTAGTTGAAAACCGTGCTTGGCTTGTGATGTTCTTGCGAAAATGATATCGACCGTTGTCATTCCAAGCCAACTTTCGGTTGGGTTCGCTACAAGTAAGCTTGAGCACGTATTTGAATGGTTTTCATTCGGGACTTTTGAGCAAGTGACCTGATGAGAGTGCGGATGGGGATCATGAGCACAATCTTCGTCATTATCATCACCATCATATTCATCACTATCATTGGCTTTGGAGCTCAGGGCAGGTCGGAGTTCAATAGAACTGTATCACATCCTACGCCTTAGCAACCGGACGCATAGCCATTGACGGGGGCGCAGCCGACCACAACCACAGGGGGGAGGGGCAGGGGGGAACCCACACCACAGGGAACCACAGGGGGGAAGGGGGGATACCATGGGGTGGGGGGGGGGAGGGGGGGCCTAGCAGCGCTGCACCATATATAATGTAGGAACCTGATTGAAGAAAGCTTCGGCCTTTATGAGGGTTGCTTATATGAATCCTACTATTTTGGGGTGATAGGCCCATGGTTTCTTAATCAGGTTCCTACATTAACAGCCCAAAACAAGCCTCAAAAACCTTCGAAGAAACCCAAACGCACCCATGACTTGGTTTAAGGGATCGGGCTCAGAGTTTGGGGCTTATGGGTTTAAGGTCTAATTGACGCGTGTAGGGGTTTAGGATTTTGAAGGCTGTACCTTTTGATTCAGGGCTTTGGGGCTAGAAGTCAACCCTGAACCAAAAACCCTAATCCCCCTGAAGCCTTGAAACCCCAAACCCTGAAGCCCTGAACCCTATAGTTTCAATCAGCCGTTGAAAGGAGCCACCAAAATAGTATATTCTAATTCTTGAAGGCCCCTAAACACTAAAGCTCTAAACTTTATGAAGCCCTGTTCGAATTCTTAAGGCCCCTGTGCTGCTTGTCGGGTATCATCGGGAACTAAAGGTTAACCCTTTTGGTGATATAGGGATTATATAGGGACTATACTACCCAAAAAGGTTAAAGGCTGCCTACTCTACTACTAGGAATTCTTAAGGCCCCTATGCTACGCTACTGGTGACTTCCGGAGGCCGCTACCTTAACCCTAAACCCTATAGATTCCTTTAAGGAACCCTATAGATCCCTCTAAGGAACCCTATAGATCCCTTTAAGGAGCCCTTGCCGATGCCTCGCTGCAGCGCTCCGATGCCAGCCGGCGTGAGACCTGGGAGGCGAAAGATGAGGGCCCGGGCTGGTGCGCTTCTGCCCCGAAGGTTTCTTTGTTTTTTTTTGTGGGCCCTTTTCGAACTGCAGAACAGTTAGAATTCCCGTCCCCGAAGGGTTTTAGGGTTTAGGGGTTTAGTGGTTTAGGCTTTGTAGTAGGCTTGGGTTTTTCTATTGAAAGATGTTAAAAGGTGTACAGAACCCTGGGAGTTACTACAGATCCCGATTATGGTAGATTAGCCCAAAGGGTCCTCTGTACTGTTATGGGGAATGCTTCGCTGAGTCATAAGTCATAATAGTAATTCCTAATATGGAAACCCTATATTCTACGATACCGGTACATACAGTAGAAGCGGGAAAGTTGGAACATGAGTTTAGGAGGATTAGTGCTAGGATCCCTAATCCTTTACCTTATTAAGGTATTTGAACCCTAAACCCCTAACCCCTAAACCCCTCAACCCCCAAACCCCTAACCCCTAAACCCTTAATAAGGGCATGAGGATACTAATGTTGCAACTTTCTGGCTCCTACCCTGAGACCCTTTGGGCAAAGGGTTGGGGGGGCTTCTAGGGTGGGTTTAAGGTTTCGGGTTTAGGCTCCAGGGTGTTTAGGGTTTAGGGGTTAGGGGTTTAGGGGTTTAGGGGTTAGGGGTTGAGGGGTTGAGGGGTTTAGGGGTTAGGGGTTGAGGGGTTTAGGGTTCAAACACCAGGGCTCGATTTCTTGTCAGGATCCCATAAGGCAACCAAAACCAGGAACTGCAATTAGGGTTACAGTTTTTACGGTTAAGCTTAGGGTTGGGGGGGCAGGGTGCAGGATTTAGGCTTCCCTAGTAGCCCAAGAAGCATGTTCTGATGACGTCGTGCATTAACTTGGCTTCCTGTTGCTCCTTTCATGAGTCTAACATCTTCTTCAGAATCTTCTGCGAAATGTTGGCCGCACTGTCATCGGTGACCCTGGCGACGTGTACACGACGCTCGCAGAGGGCGGGATGCCCTCTTACCTGGGAAACCTTTGACTCCAGTAGCTGTCCACGACCCGGGCCCTCTCCTTACCTTTGGTTAGTAGGGAATGGAAGAATGGTAGGAATGGTAGTGATACTTGTACCTCATTCCTCCATTCCCTACCAACCAAAGGTAAGCTTTCCCGGCACCGGTGGTGGCGGGGCCGTTCACGGGTTTGGATCTGCCTGACATGGTCCTGGTGGGCACCAGCTCTAGAAACTCGAAGTCGCCCTTGATAGTGGTGAAGACAACCTAACTGTGGAGGGAGAGGATATGTAACCCATGAGAAGCAACCCGAAACACGGACCTTGTGGGGTTTTGAGTTTGGGTGGTTAGATATAGATATAGACATAGATGGAGGTATAGGTATAGAGATAGATATTTATGTAGAATTGTTAGGGTGCTTTCGGTGGGTTTAGGGTATGGGGCTGAAGGTTTAGGGTTTCTGGATTCAGGGTTGCCCAGCTTGAATCCCAAATTCAACCCTAGACCCTCAACACCAAGCCCATAATCCACCAGCCCTACACTTAAAACCTCATGAAGCCACGGCTTTCAATCGGTCTGCGCCTTCAGTCGCACTGCGGTCTGTCTTCGACCAGTCAGGGCTATGCGGGCCTGCCAAGAGTTCACTGTTTCCTACCTGTCAGGTATCATGGGGAACAAAAAGGTTAACCTTTTTGGGTATATAGGGATTATATACGGGCTATACTACCCAAAAAAGGTTAAAGGTTACCTACTCTACTACCCTAAACCCTACACCCTGTTCACTGTTTGGTGCTTTGGGTTTTACGATTTACGATGCAGGGCTAAGGTTTATCAAAGGGGAAAAGGAGGGACCCCTAATGGGGACCCCTACCCTATAATGTCCTATAGAATGGGTATATAATAGCTATATTAAGGGTATATACCAAAAGGTCCTTATCAAGGGTCCCTCCTTTTCCCCTTGGAGTTTCAGCTTTCCAGTAGAGTTTAGGGTTTGAGGGCTCATGAAGGGTGAGGGATCTAAGGTTTAAGGTTTAGAGGCTTACCTAGCTAGACCCTGCACTGTAGCACCCATTTGTTTATGGCCGGCCTTTTTCTAGCAATCTAACACAAGAACATAATAAGCAACTTGCAAGCCTGACCCTAAACCCTGAACCCTATATCCTAACCCCCAGTCGGTAGGTGTTGAGGGCTTTGAGGGGAGGGTTTAGGGACTTGCGCAATAAACCCAACCTCAAGCCTACACACTGCACCCCAAAAACTTAAAACAAGAAATGAGCCTAAACTCCGAACCTCGAAACCCTTAACCCAAATTTTGGGCGTGGGTGTGCTAATGTAGGAACCTGATTAAGAAACATTGGGCCTGTAACCCCACGATAGTAGGGCTCATATAAGGAACCCTACTACAGGCTCAAGGTTTCTTAATCAGGTCCCTACATTATTATAGTACCCTTACAGATCCCTTATAGTAACCCTTATAGACCCCTTTCAAGGAGCCCCAATGAAGGCCCAAGGTTTCTTAACCAGGTCCCTACATTAGGGGTCTTGGACGAGGGAGATGAGGTGTTCCTCTAACTTGTGTTGCCTGGCTCGGATTTGCGGGCCCAAAACTCCCACGGCATCCCTATAAACCCCCAAACCTATAAAAGGCCCCTAAAGGGACTACAAGTTAAGCCTGTAAAGTGGGCCTTAAACCCGAAACCTTATAAAGAACTCGAAAGACCCTTACAGGGGACCCTAATTTAGAGCACTGCCCGTCTGCGAGGCCCTAAACCCTAAAAGGCCTACACCCTCAACCCTAAAGCTCACTGGCCCGAAACCCAAGGGAATAAAGTTGAAACTTTCAGAACCGACTACCTTATAAGAACACCAAAAAGTTGAAAAGTTGACTTTACAGCCAATAAGAAAGGCCCTAAAGTGGACCCGAATTTCCCAAAACCCTATAAAGAACTCCAAAACATTTACCCTAAAGGGGAACCGAGCACTACAGATCTCTAGAATAGATCCCTTAAAGAGCCCTTTAAAGACCCTGCTCTCGTTGAGGCCTCTATATTATAGAACCCTACTATAGATCCCTTGTAGTAACCCTTATAGACCCCTTAAAGGAACCCTAGTCTAACTAATAAGGCCCCTATACTAGAGAATCCTACTATAGATCCCCTACGGAGCCCTTTAAGGACCCTTTCAAAGGAGCCCCAAACCCTGGCCCCTATATTACCTAGTTTAATAAGCCCTAAACCCTAAACCCTAAAGACCCAAAACCCTAAACCCTATACCCCTAAAGCCTAAACCCTAAAAACCCAAAATCCTAAACCCCTAAACCCTAAAAACCCTAAAAACCCTAAACCCCTAAGCGAGGCCTCCTGGAGCTCTTCCTGCAGCCGATGGAAAAGCTCCTCGCGAGGCGGATGGAAGGATCGGCTGGGTTCCGCCGCTTTTTCCTCCGAACCCTAAGCTTTGGGTTTCGGATTTTGGGTTTAAGTTGTTTCTATAGATTTCCAGGTTCCCCGGCTTTTTCAGAACCCTAGTAGTTACTATCTATAGATTGGGTTTCCAGCTTTTTGAAACAGAACCCTAGTTTTGTTCTATAGACCCTCATCATGGTATCTTAAGTTGACTGGGTGCCGCAGCTTTTTCCCAACAAAACCCTGGCAGGTACCATAGGCCCCGATATGGACTATGTTCTACAATTAGGAACCCACAACAAGAAATCAAGGTAATCATTTCAAGACACCACCATACACTCTAAACGCCCTCAATCCTAGACAAAATAGCTACCCCAAATCCTAAACGGCAACTCGTGGTGCAGGAGTACCTCATGCTCACTGGCCCAAAACCCAAGGAAATACAAGTTGAAACTTTCAGAATCGACTACCTTATAAGAACCCCAAAACTTGAAAAGTTGACTTTACAGCCAATAAGCATGTTATAGACGGAGCCGCGAGACCCATGCCGATCGTCTACTCGTGCCTCATAAGGGACGAGGGTCTATTAATCAGGGGTCTACAGAAGCCTGCCTTAAAAACCATTGAGCCGACCTTTACAAGAAGAGCCCTGCGAAACGAAGGCCACTAAGAAGAGTTCTGGGGTATATATCATACTATAGGTATGATGAGGAACCCCTTAGCAAGTTGTGGTAGGTATTCAGGCTTCTAGATTCTACATCACTCTTGACTGGGTTATGATTTTTTCACAAAACCCTAGGAGTTACTATAGATCCCTATTATGGTAGATTAACCCACATGGTCCTATGTACTGAGTAACTCCTAATATGGAAACCCTACATGCCCTACATTCTACTATATCGGTACATAGGACCCAAAGTTCTGTCTCGGTCCTCGGACCCGTCATTTGCCATCTCGAACGTGTTTGCGGAGTTGGTTTTGTAACTGACTTGAGTCAGGGGGGCTTACTACAGATCCCTATTATGGTAGATGAAGTTAACTCCTTATTGGTTTCTCTCCTCTTCGCTGACGGGCGTTGCGTGGGGCGTGGTCGATGAGCTACTGGAAGCCGTCGCTGGATCTTCCAGAGCCTCCTGGGTCTGGGGTTTCTGGTTTATGGTTCAGGGTTTAGGATTTAGGGTTTATGGCTTAGGGTTTAGAGGTTAGGGCTTAGGGTTTATGGTTTAGGGCTCAGGGTTAGGCTTTATGGTTTAGGGTTTAGGTTCAGGGTTGGGATTTAGGGTTCAGGATTTATGGTTTAGGGAGGGAAGACCCAGGGTTCCTTTAAGGGATCTATAGGGTTCCTTTAAGGCATCGATAAGGGACGTATACGCTTTCGGGTTTAGGGGGCACCAACATCCCTTCATTGGGAAATATACCTTAAATCATATTGGAGATCGTGTTATATTCGAAAGCATATAATCCTTAATCCGTTCAACAGTGAAAGTGATGGCTCAAAACTATATACTGCACAGGGTTCCTTCGATTGTTCTTGTAGGAGTGGCTCTGGGAGGTTTACGAAATTTGAAATTCAGGGTTACGGAATTAGGGGCTTAGGGCTTAGGGCTGCGGATTACAGGTTTCAACACTTTACCCTAAACCCTTAACCCCTAAACCGTAGGTCCTTCGTCGGATCACTTGGGTTCCAATTTGGGGCCTGCGGGCTCTAAGGCACCCCCCCCCAAATCTAAGCATTAAGCCCTGAAACCCTGATCCCTGTATCCCGAATCCAAGAACGCATAATCATAATGAAGGATCCCGTGATTTCTTATGGTGCCGGATGGAAGCAGAAGAGCTGCCGTGGCGGCGGGCTTTCTCTTGCACCGGCTTTCCTGTAGATCCCTCTCGTTTGCGCAGTCTGCCCTGCAATCCCTCAATAAGTGTAGAGCTACTATAGACCCTCAATAAGAAGGCTGGCCTCGAAGTGTAAGGGTTATACTGTTATCCTCTGCCCAGTATTCGTGAGGAGCCCGATGTACAGTGACCCAAACCCATGTTGCAAACCCTACACCCATGATAACGCCCGGAACACAGGGCCTCGATAATTAACAAGGTTTTGAGGCTCATTGTACTACAAGCCACCAGAATAGTATAGGAAACTAGTAAGGCCCCTATATTAAATCCGACAAACGGCCCTTATAGGAGCCCTTACAGGCCCTTTAAAGGAACCTTAATCATAGTAAATTGAGGCCCCTATATTAAACCGATGAAGCTCAACAACCCTCAGAGCCCCCTAAACCCGAAGAGTCCTGTGGAAGTCACCCGCCCGTATCAACATACTAAACCTAAGTGTAACCAAGAATGAAAAGGGTGCCCTTCTTGGTTTAAAGGGGGCTATAAGGGAACCTGAATCCCAAAAAGGAATAATCGCTTACTCTGAGTCCTAACTTTTTTGTGACATACCCAGACCCCCGGGAGGATCCAAAAAGTAGATCGCTCAAGGGGTTCTTATAAAGTACCCCTAGTGGTATAGGGTCCAAGAAGAGCCCTAGATCTCAGCCCAAATCTCCAGCCCTGCACTTCGCACCTCCAGCAGCTCGATTTTCAGCTGCCGTGAAAGCCTCGATGTGCATCAGAGTTTAGGGTTTAGGCTGGCTTAGGGTTTAGAGGTTAACGTTTAGGCTTCATGACCATCGACACACAATCTCTAAACCACTTAAACCCTAAACCCTACACGCCTCCGCCTCTGCATGCCTACAGCGTGAACCACTCTCATACCCTAAAGCACTAAGCCTAAATGTATCCACCGCTGTATCCTAGGTGAGCCCAAAAGGGAGATTAACTGCCCCAAGAAGGGCAAATGTTGCTCACTCTCCTACAGCCGGAACCACTCTGAACCCTGAACCGTACATCAGAAAATCCTAAAGCCATAAACCCTAAACCCTAACACCCTATAGTAGAAGCCAGAAAGTTGGAACATGGGTTTGGGAGGATTCATGCTGGGATTCCTATACTTTACTTTAGGGGCATGAGGAGAATGATGTTCCAACTTTCTGGCTTCTACTATAAAGGCCCAAACCACTAACTCTAAAACCAAATCGAAGACCTCACAGGCAACCCTCTGACTGGGACCCAAAAGCTAGGGGTGCGAGGGTTCCGGGTTTAAGGTCTGGGGTGTAGGTGGAGGGCGCAGTGTTCCAGTTTAAGGTTCCGGGTTTAGGGTTTGTGGACGGGTTTTTGAAGCTTTCAGGGTTTGGGCGCTCAAGGTCTACGAGTTAGGTTTCAGATTCTAGGAGGTTCCATCTTAAAACACAATTTAACACACTATGCAGACCCGTTGCCCATTACATCCCATTCCTAAAACCATACACATACATACATGATCATACATGCATACATACTCAAACATCATCAATGTGTATGTGTATATATATATATATATATACTATATACATGTGTCACATATAGGCAAAATCAAAGCCATTCATTCAAGCGGCTCTTCGCCCCGTGAGGACGCCCCGCGGCGTTTTGCTGCCTTCAATGCGGCCCGGAGGGTGAAGCCCTCGACACCTGAGGAGGCCGTTCAAAGAGAGTGTGAAGGCTTTCAAACTGTATGAAGGGTAGGGCTTACTAAGTCCCATGATCCTCCTTCTAGAACCCTTATAGATCCCTTTAAGGAACCCTATTATAGAGCCCTATAGTACCCTTAAAAGGAGCCCTAAACCCTACTTACTAAGTCCCATGATCCTCCTTCTCGAACCCTTATAGTTCTGTTATAGAACCCTATAGTACCCTTAAAAGGGGCCCTAAACCCTACTTACTAAGTCCCATGATCCTCCAAGTAGGGCTTCAGGGCATGCTTGGGAGTTTTTGGGGACTTTGGGGCTTGAGGTTTAGAGGTTTGCGGGTGCATGTGGGTGGTTGTCAAAATTATGGTCCCTTCTTGGGTCCTTAATATAGTACGGAACCTAGTATTTTATGGTACCCAAAAAGGGACCTTAATTTTGATAACTATCCATATCATGAACTTAAACCCTAAACCCTAAAGCCCTATAGATCCCTTAGAGGAACCCTTATAGATCCCTTTAAAGGAACCCAAGTTGGTACCCAAAAAGGGACCATAATTTTGACAACCACCCATGTGTCTCTGCTTCGTGGGTTTGAGGAGGAGTTTGACGGGCCCTCGTTTGGCTTGGATTTGCTTTGCGGGTTTAGGGTTCAGGGTTTTTTTCCAGCTCCGGCTTATGCGGATGCTTTCAGGTTTTGGGGGCTGCGTGGAAAAACAAGCCCTGTAAGCCCGCCACTGCTGCCGAGCGTCGTGCCTGAGGTCATCTTTGGAGCAGAACAGTCTCCAGTGTGGTTCATTTTAAATTGGCTGAACCATTATGTACATGGGGGTTTCCGAAGATAGGGGACCCGAATACAGTACCCCAAATAGTAGGTTCCTTATAATAAGGACCCCTAAATAACGTACCCCTATTTTCGGAAACTCCCATTTAGGACCCCCACATCCTAAATCCTTATAAACCCTGGATGAAACCCAGCACCCTAGAGCCGAAACCACAAGTTGAGGGCTTCAGCCCTCACGCACCCCGACTATAACGGAGACTACAGGCACAGAATGTGGAAGCCTGCGACGTCCTCGGTGAAACACCCCCGCTAATGTGGAAATCTGATCCAGACACCGCTGGCTTTCATCCGGGCTCCTCAAGTTGTTCTAGGGTAATTGAACCAGGTGCGTTCCTAATCGGCTTCCTACACTGCAAGGACCCATGTCAAAGTTAGAAGATACCATCATGCCCCACCCACTAGCACCCAAACCATAACAACCTATACCTCAACCCTCAACTCACCCAAATACCCATAGTAAGACCCACATGATGAAAACCATACTATTGAACTACATGTTCCCCAACCCGAAATCCCTAACCCTAGACAATGGAAATGGCATTCTCTAATAAAATATCTATAACAGGAGTGAGGCTTAGGAGTAAGGTAAAACCATAGCGCAATTATAATTTATAACAACTTGAGGGATATAACTACACTATACTTATGAATGCATTATCCTATATGAAATGAAGCCTTTTTGGTGTCTGCTGTCGTTGCTTTCGGCTCGGCAACATCAACAGGAATTTCAATAATCATCCTATCCTCATGTTTGCCAAATAACATACAGTAATCTTCTAAAAGCGCATCATCCATTAGCAGCTGATGGACATGATTAAACACTTTATCCATATCGGGTTTAGGTTTCTCGGGTGCGGGCTGTGGTTCTGGCGTTTCCTCTTCATCAACAGATTTATTAGGGAACTGTGAGTTAAATCGGTTGCGTATTTTCCTTTTCTGCTGTTCGTATTCTGCCTGAATATCTGCCTGTAATTCATCGTTTAGTTTTGCTTCTTTCCTTAAACTACCTAACTTCGTTAAGTAACCTTTCATCAATATTTAGTTCCGACTTCGGATGTAACGCATAATGGAAATGGGCACCCCTGTGTGCGTGTTTAGTTTTGTGTCCGCATTATTCGCATAATTGGCTCCCCTTTGCGCTCTCGTCTCTTCTCGCTTGGTTATACTCGTTTTCGCTTTTACCGTAACATGTTCTTTACGCTTCACGGCGCCTATTACACGTCTTAAAACCGTCAAACTCTTCAACAGCTTTAGTCGCACAACAAGATTTACACGCTCGCTTTTCCATCTTACTATGTTAAAAGTCTAATCTTTAGGCGCGGTCAAGCCGAAACCATACTCTAATGATTTGAACTCCTGAGTTACAACATCAGAACATTGCATAGGGACTATCGTTTTTTCTCCTTCTTCTAAAAGCACGCAACAAACGAATTAGACCATTACCCCATTCTGTCGATGTGCTTATGGAAGCACACGCGGCACTGGCATGGGGGGCACTGTCATAACGTATGAAAGATACGCCTTTAGGCTATTTTAGTAAAACTTCTAAGTGATAAAACTCAAACAACAATTTACATCGTTTTTCTAGTCTTCATAGTGATGATAACCCACTAGTTGACAAAATTCGCATTTAATCTAGCATAGCATTTTCTTATCGGTAAGTTTAGGGTTGAGACATAGGAGCTCGGCCTACATTGCCCTCTGATATTCAGGCCGGGATGCCAAAAAGACTTTTTGGCTCCGACAGCAACCTCTGCGCTGAGGGACAGGGATCGAGATTCCGAGAGATTAGTGTAAGAACCTTAATAAGAAACCCTGGGCCAAAAACCATCAACATAGTAGGATTCATGTCAGGAACCCGAATAAGGACCCAGGGTTTCTTAATCAGGTTCCTGCATTATGTAGGAAACCCGAAACCCCGCCTTTCAGTGGTTGTAAACCGTAAGTGGGCTTTGTGTATAGCATCGGGGCCTTCAGAATTAGCTTGCTGTTGGATGTGTGTGTGTGTTGGTGTGTACGTATCTACATCTATATGTACATGTATGTATATATAGAGGTATATGATAGATAGATGGATATATATATATATATATATATATATACATATGTATTTACAGTCCTATGCAAGGGGATACTGCAACTAATGTTCCGACTCCTATATCATCTTGGCAACACCTGAGGGTAGGGGCTATGTGGTGCTTGAAGTGGAAGCACGACTTTCGGTGTCGAGTGCTCGGGTTGTCTGGGCGTGCGCAGGCTGTGCTAGTGCTGCCTACCCATAGGCTCCATAGAAGTTCCTTTTTTGGGATTACCTTATAGGATTGTAAATATAATCCCCCCAAAAAATGCTATGGAGCCTATGGGTAGTGGCCATAGTCCACTCACATGCACATGGCCGATGAAGCGACACGCGAAACGAGGGCGACATCGGGCGTTTGCTGTGGGAGCGACATGAAGGCCTGAAGGACGGGGTGTGAGCATGCTGTGCGAAACAAATTCTATATCATTACGCGCCACATCAGCGGGAAAAGATAGAAAAGACAAGATAGCTCAAGATACGTGCAGTCCTCACCAAAACCTAAGTGAATGGAACAAATGTGCAAAAGGTACACACATGCACCATAGAGACTTTCACAACTAGGATAAGGCTTGTATAGTGAGCTCAAACGGACACAGCCATGGATCCCAAAAGCATGTGCGCATTCCAATCGTGCCAGAGCAGCTGCCAGAGCAAGACTCGTGCACTCTGTCGCTGTTCTTCGCCTGTTACAGGCGTTGGTTATCAAAATCATAAAATCATGGTCCCTTTGAGGGTCCCTATTATTATTCACGGACATCTGTCGGTCAGAGAAGCGAGTCGAACGAATGTTTGGGTCCCTATGATAATACGGCACCCATTATTTAGGGTACCCAAACAGGGATCCTGTTCGATCAACAGGGCTCTTTACGGGTTCTAGACTCCGGCCTTTGTAAGCGTCTAATGAGGTTTTTCTAGAAGGGCACCGAGAATATTAGAATAGGCTTTGAGGCATGTTGTAGCATAATCACAAAGGAAATCAATTTCAAATTATTTCACACCCCTATCTTGCGCTAAACAGGGCTGAGGCTGTAACGGGGCTGTGCTTAGCAGTCGTATCGTAACTTGTATTATAGTTGTTGCCTACAACCTTTATGGTTGTATAGGGACTATATAGGGACTATACTACCCAAAAAAGTTAAAGGTTGCCTACTCTACTACTAGGTCACCACAAACCTAAGTCGCCAGATAAAAGGCCTACAGTGGAGGCAATAGGTAAGTCACACCCAGAGTCTCAACACAGAACACTCTCTCAAGCCTGAACCGTCGCAGTACAAACGAGACACGCCTGGAAACCCAAATGAAGTTGTCCTCGCCCTCCTTCCTCATCGCCGACAACATCATGGAATGATTTCGTTGTCATCATCATCATCATCATCGTTATCACCACCATGATGATCATCATCATCCTGCTGTCCTGGCGAGTTGTTGCCGACTGGCGCCTTCACTGTTATGGTCTGAGTATCACAAACTTCGCCATCACCACCCCACTACGTCTCTTTGTCAGCGTCATCAACTCTGCTGCACTACTTATGAGAAACATCATGGACGGCAGCGTTACCGTCACGGTTAATGTAGGAACCTGATTAAGAAAACATGGGCCCTTATAAAGGGTCCTCACATGAATCCTACTATTTTGCGGTTATAAGGCCAGGGTTTCTTAATCAGGTTCCTGCATTATCACCATGATGCTGGAACCAAAGCCTGAACCGGCACCGGCTTTTACCACAGGACTCGTTACGATCAACACTACCACCACTCTCAAAGACAGGATGGCATGGTGATAGCGCTCGTAGTTGCTGTATAATGACGATTGCAATGGTGACGATGATGATGATGACACTAATGGCAGTACATATTCACGGCCAGCACCGTTTGTGCCTTGAAAAGATTCTAATGCAAACAAAAGGTGGTACTGGCAACAGCTGAGGGCAACCTTGGTCCAAATCACGGTACCAGTATTCGGGCAGGTTCGCCATGAAACGCGGGTTCAGGGTTTAAGACGCACATATTAGAACTGCCAAGTCGGAGTGTCAGGGCCGAGAATAGAACTCCGAGAAACTCGAATCTTCGTCAAGCTGAGTCTCACGGTCCTAAGTCCCAAAGCCGCGCAAGCAAACACTCTAAACCCTACACCCGGCAAACCTGAAAGCCCTGCAATTTAGGGTTGAGGGTTTTGGGTTTAGGGTTTATGCAACCCAAATCCAAAAGCCATAACCATCCCTGAACCTCAATATAGTGCACTAAATAATAGGAGTATTGTAAGGACCCCAAAATAAGGTACCCCTATTTTCGGAGACTCCTCAAATAGAGCTCGAAACCTACCTACAGTCTCCGTCCTTTTTGGGGTTAACTTTTAGGATCCTTAATATGACAGTTGTTAAACCAAAAAAAGGAACTACAATGGTAACTATAGGTAAACCCTGCTGTCTTCAAAACCCCAGGAGACCCGAAAACTGAAGATGGGTAGTTGACAGAATTAGGGTCCCTTATGGGTACCCTAAATAATAGGTGCCGTACTATATTAGGGACCCAAAAAGGGACCATAATTTTGACAACCACCCAAATCCCTGGAGCCCTTCTGAATTTCTTCAAACCCAAAGGGCCCCAAGTACCTTTAAAGGGAACTCCATATAATTTACCTTAAAGGGGTTACGATAATGATATTCCAACTTTCTGGCTTCTACTGTATAGTAGACTGTCGGGTTTCGATATTAGGAATTACTATTATGATTTGGGGAAGTACCAGCCATAACAGTACTTTGGACTTTTGGGTAGTACCCGTCAGGGAACCGCAGTAGAATCCAGGAGAGAGTTGACCCTAAACCCTACCTTAACCTACCAAAACCTCCTTTGTTGTAGGGCCCCTATAAATTCCATATTAGGGTTTACAATAAGAACCCTACAAAAAAACCGTAGGGTTTGGTAGTTTAAGGCAGAGCCTGAACCCAAAATTCCACAACCCCCCTTGCCTCGGGGATGCCTGGGTCGGCTTAGGGAGCCCTCGAAGCTCTGCACGCTTAAACGAGCGCCGCGGTCCTCCTCAGGTCCAAAGCGGTTGAATATGTGCCCAAAGGGTCCTATGTACCGATATAATTAGTAGAATGTAGGGTTTCCATATTAGGAATTACAATTATCAAATATGCCCAGACCTTCCAAAATCCCTTAACTAAGGAATATACCTTAAAACATATTAAGGATCCTATTATAATTTAAGGTATATTCCTTAATTAAGGGATTTTGGAAGGTCTGGGTGTGCCCACAGGGTCCTATGTACGGATATAGTAGAATGTACGGTTTCCATATTAGGAATTACAATTATGGCTTAGGGAAGTATTCCCCATAGCAGTACATAGGACCCTTTGGGGTGGGCTTCAGGTTTTCAGGGCTTGCAACTCCGTGTGTAAGGTTGGACTCATTGTTACAGGGCTTTCGCGTTTTGGAGGTTATAAATCGAAACCGTAAGATGAGCTCTTCTCTCGAAAAGCTACGTATATATCAAGGCTGAACAACTCCAGTGGCATCATGGGGTTCTATTTAGATTTTGGAAAGGCTTTAGACGGTTTTGTAACATGGGATCCAGAAGCGCTTCAGAATTTTTCTGAATACAGCTTCAGGGTTTTAGTGCTTGGAAGGTGAAGGGCATCAGGTTAAGGTTGTTCGGACTGATACTGGTACCAAAGGGCCCAAAAAAGCACATAAGCAAAACTAAGGGTAGGGATATCCCATATAAGCTCCCTTAAAAGGATGGCCAATGCCAATAAGGTAGGGCTTTCCCATAAAATTCTTATGCTTGTGTGCTTTTGGGGTCCCTAACAGCATCCTCAGCCTCTGAAATAAGGAATCCAATTCCAGCCAGGTGGGCCTTTGGGTTTGCTCTGCTTGAATTAGACCTAAGAGCAACCTAGGAAAAACCAGGTGTCCTTTTGGGTTTAGAGGGGGTTCTCAGAGAACCTATACTAGGCCTGATCGAAATCAAAAATCTTACAGCACTCTCTAAGCCCTAATAGTACCCTTATGAGAGCCTCCTCCCCTTATACTAGGCCTGATCGAAGTTCAAAATCTTACAGCACGCTCTAAGCCCTAAAAATACCATTATAAGAGCCTCCTCCACGGCTGTGGAAGGTCGGCTCGGAGCTGGCAAGACCTTCCCGCGACGGAGCCACAGCACCTTGAGGTCGAGGGTATAGGGTATAGCGCTTACCCAAAGGGTCCTATGCACTGTTATGGGGAATACTTCCCTAAGCCATAGTAGTAATTCCTAACATGGAAACCCTACATTCTACTATATCGGCACATAGGACCCTTTGGGTTCGGGTTAGGGTTAAGGGCCTAGGCCGTTATTCTACTATAATTGAGGTCAAGGGATATACTATAGGCTATCGTGACCTGAATCGTTAGGATAGTCTATAACTATAAGAAGGAACCCTAGGAACAGGAATCGAGCATCTATGTTATTCACAGACATCTGTCGATCAGAGAAGCGAATCAACCGAGCCTGTGGCAGAACTGCCTATTCGAGCATCTATGTTGTAGAGGTTTGGGGGCTTTCGGGATCTGGGTGTGAATGTTTAGCACTTGAGGCCTTAGGATTTCGGTTCAAAGGCTTTTTTGGGGTCTGAGGGTTTGTTTTTAAGCTGCATCGAAGGCATTTCTCCCGCTTGTCTCTGAGGGTTTCGGGCTCTGGGGTTTGGGGTTTAGGGCTTAGGGTTTAGGGTTTAGGGTTTGGGGTTTAGGGTTTAGGGTGTCTCGCAGCGCAGCGGCACTATTTTCTATGTAGGATGGCGCCCCAACACTCCCAGGGGTGTGGGGGGGCGGCATATCTACGTCTAGCCTTCGAATGCGATTCCACCATCAAACAATTACACATTGGTTCCTCTTGCCCCTGGTCTGTCTGTTGAAACCAGGAAGGGGGCCAGGGGGGGCCCGCAGGGGGTCAGGGGGGGGCGGAGGGCCAGGGGGTTAGGGGGAAGGGCAGAAAAGACGCAGGAGCTGCCTGGGGCCAGCAGAGTTTCGGGGGACCAGGAGGGCAGGGGGCCAGGGGGCGTTAGGGGGGGGCTGAATTCGACATTGTTAATGCAGAGTTGGTGTCAATCTGCCGGATTTCGTTCTGGGTCCAGGCACCCTAAGAAAAAGGGTGGGTACGGCCTAAGCAGGCCTGGGTGGGAATTTAGGGTTTGGGGTTTAGGGTTTAAGGCTTTTTCGGTTCCGGTGTGCTCGATTTTGGGCTTAAGTTTAGGTTTTAGGAACCTCAGTCTCAATCACAGCACTCCCCTCTGTTCTTGGTGTCAAGGGCCTTCAAGGGGTCGGGGTTCCTTTAGAGGTTTTATACTTACTCGTCCAATGTCCTTGGGGATGCAAAGGTTAACCATCCCGATTAGATAGGAGTTTAGTACCACAAGAAGGTTCAAGGTTACCAACTCCACCAGCTACGAGGTACCCCTAAACCCTAAACCCCTGGTGTTCTACAACTTTCGTTTTGGTGGTAGATGCGGGAGGGGTGAGGCGGGAGGGGTCTTAGGGCATTGGGTGGAGTTCAGGGGTTTTTGGAGCGCCAGCTGCTTTATCCAAGGGTAAAAGGAGGGACCCTTAGTAAGGACCCCTAGGCATATACCCTTGATGTAGCTATTATATAGCCACTATATAGCCAATAGCGTGCGAGCAAGGAATGCCGGATAATGCCACATAATATGGGCCTTTGTAATGCGAGTAAGGTTTGGGTCGGTTTTGATTCAACTATGTAGCATCTGTAAGGGCATACAATTACCAATTACTCAGACCACCATATTCGAGAGCTGATTAGTAGCGGCCTCTATGCTTGTAGTGGAATCTTCATTTTAGGGTTTCGTAATCAAGGAGTCGGAATTACGACTTATGATAGTCGCGGAGGAGGCTCGACCCTTACCGTTCAAGAAATAGGAGCTTCGGAAAACAGGAGATCTCAGATCCCTAGGAAAATCCCGAGGTGTAGGGCAAAGACATACCCGTCCTTTCTTGACCCCCCCAGATGATCAAAAGCAGTCGACCGTGGCCTCTACATATCTACTTTATTTACATTCTTCAACTGTGCCCGAGCCGGGGGCAGCACCCTACTATGGGGGCCTTAATAGTTAGAATAGGGTCTTGAAGCCCATTATATTGCTTGTACTATATCTGTACTACTATATTTATACTGAGGAACCCCAGGAATACTGTTGGTAATTATTTCGGCCCCTATATTACGTTTTAGCACAAAAGTCTGGACTGGACGTCGCACCACCGTTCCGGGGCTCGCGGAGCCCGTCGTGGTCGGCCTGGCAATCTGCAGCTCTTGGTGGAGGTTCCAAGTTCTTAGCACCTTGTCGGGATAAACACATGGTACTTGGATCGGGGGACTTAGTAACTGAGTATTTTAGGGACTTATAAGTACCGTAA
Organism: Symbiodinium sp. CCMP2592; assembly: GCA_905221615.1. Taxonomy (NCBI): domain Eukaryota; class Dinophyceae; order Suessiales; family Symbiodiniaceae; genus Symbiodinium; species Symbiodinium sp. CCMP2592. The sequence continues at coordinate 86,179 of CAJNDT010005235.1, read as the reverse complement.
CCCCAATTAGGGTCCTTTTTAGGGTACTTATAAGTCTACTTACTACCTACTTACTAAGTCCCCCGACCCTCCAAGTAGGTAAACCAATATAAAGTGGGCGAGTGAATGATTAGAACATACAGATGTCTCGTGTGTCGCAGGAATAAGGGTGTTGGGGTACATAATACATTTGGGGGCTGTCAAAATTAGGGTGCCTTTTTGGGTACCCTAAATATTAGGTGCCGTACTATAATAGGGACCCAAAAAGGAACCATAATTATGACAACCACCCATTTATAGCAAGCAACCCCAGAATAGCAGTGTGTGGTAATTATGCAGGCCTGCACATGAATGCCATGGGCAGGATGCGGGGATTGCGGATGAGGGCGTGTTCAGGGCGCAGTGTTTGCTGGGCACCCGGCGTGGTAGGGTTGATGATATACATCCTGCATGACCCATAATGAGGAATATGCCATAATTCCCATAGTTTAAGGTCCTTAAGGTAATGCAGGATTTATATCATCAACAGTAGGACTCAGATCATGACAACCTGGTGTAAAATGTGGGATTCTGCATAATCGAGCAAGGTCAGCACAGTAGCGGCAGCGGCAGTGGTGGTCGAAGTAGCGAGGACGGAAGAAGAGCGGTGGGTGGTACATCGACCCGACATATGGGGTTTCCGAAAATAGGGGACCCTAATACAGTACCCTAAATATACAGGCCCCCAAAATAATGTACCCCTAATGTTCGGAAACCCCCATACGTATGCAACCGAGCCAATAGAGCAAAGCAGCACACTCCATGCTTGAAGCCGGAGACAGCTTGACCATTTACAACCGTAGTTTCAGCCCGAACCTAAGCTAGACCATCTCCCCCAAAGGGTCCCATGTACTGTTATGGGGAATACTTCCCTAAGTCATAACATTGATTCCAAAAATATGGAAACCCTACATTCTACTATATCGGTACATAGGACCTGCGGAAGACTCTCTTGTTCAATAACCAGGCCCCAAAGAAGTTCAAACTCTGAAAGATAGGCCAAGTGTATGGGAGTTTCCGAAAAGTCGGAGTACCTTAATCGGGGTCCTTATAATAAGGATCCTGTTATTTAGGGTGCTATATTAGGGTCCCCCATTTTCGGAAACTCCCGTATAACGCCAGATCGACTTAAGTTCTCCAAAGGGCCTGCAGCGGTTCGATCTTTCGGGCTGCTACAAGTAACAAGGGGGAAAAAGGTATAAACTGTTAATTCATAATGGTTCCTTTGAGCAAAAAATATTAAAGGATGGTACCTTTACGAAAAAACCATTAAAATATGGTTCCTTTAAGAAAAAAACATGACAGTATGGGACTCCAAAGCCCAGCTACCTTCTTCCCAAAGCTCTGATGAGGTCCGGCTCCACCTGCAGCACCTGGCTTTGGCCGTCCGTGGCAAGCCGTCACGAATGCAACGCTGTGCTTAGCGCTCGTCTTAGATACCGTATCCGGAACTCTTCCGGTGAAAAGCAGCAGGCACTGATCACGAACACAACTCGGCAAGCACGAAGTGAAGTTCAACAGAAGCACACGCCGCAAGCGAGACCACTGGCTCAACGAAGCTATGCATGGGTGCTCTGCCCAGGTTCGCCAGTAACCCCCTTATGCCTCAGCCGCAGCCTCAGCATAAGCTGCCAAGCCTCGTGAAAGCAATGTGTGACAGATAAACCGGCGAGCATGAAGTCTGTTAACTGGGCTTGTAAGTAACCAGGGACAAAAAGGTAAAACAAAATATTTCATAACATAATGCTTTGAAGTATACCCTTTTGTTTCATAATGGTTCCTTTAAGACTTTAAGAAAAAGAATATATAAACTTGTATTTCATAATGGTGCCTTTAAGAAAAAGTATTAAAGTACGATACGGTACAGTGAGCCTTTGCTAATTCGGGTCCACAGAGCCGGCAGTCAAACGATTGACCGAACGTGAATAGGGATTTCCGAAAATGGGGCACCCTGATCAAAAACTCTAAACAGCAGGATTCGTATTACAAGGGCCCGACGATGAGGTATCCCTCATTTTCGGAAACTCCCAGATGAGTCAGATGAGACCAATCTCAGGGCAGCTGGAGTTCGCTGGGAGTCACGTGGTAGAGCTTACAATCTGAGGGCCCTAATAATTAGAATCGGGTTCGGGGGTATATTCCACTAGAGTTATATGAGGAACCGCCAAAACGGTATTGGCGATTACCAAGACCCCTACATTAGACTATAAGGGTTAGGGTACTTAAAACTGTACTTACGAAGTCCCATGAATTCCTCAAGTATACTCTCAATTAACCCAAGGCCACTACGCTATGGGTGGTTTAGGATTTAGGATTTAGGGACCCCTATTTCAGGGTTTACTTAGAGGTCTTTAGTGTGTACAGGCTTTGAAGCTTCGTCAGCGACCCTTCCGCCTGACCAGCTTCTGAAAAGCACGACCTACTTGTCTCAAAGGGGAAGAGGAAGGACCCTTACTCCCTACCCTATCATGGGCTAGAATGGGTATATAAACGCTATATGAAGGGTATATACCTAAGAGTCCTTATTCAGGGTCCCTCCTTTTACCCTTGGATTGTCCAGAATTCAGCACCCTGAAACCCTAAACTCTAAAACCATAGAAACCCCGTAGGGTCGTCGAAGGTTACCTACCCAAAGGGTCCTATGTACCCATATAGTAGAATGTAGGGTTTCCATATCAGGAATTGCTATTATGACTTAGGGAAGTATTATTTCCCATAACAATACATAGGACCCTTTGTGCTATTCTACTACTACTATTTGCTTAAGAAACCCCCCAAAAAATAAAAAATAATAATCCCTATAATACCCCCATAAGGAATATATTTTTTATTTTTTGGGGGCTCTTAAGCAAATAGTAGACTACGAATATGAGCGCTCGTGACAGAAGCCGAGGTTTCTGCTGGAGCCCAAGGCAATGATGTCTGCAGTCCGGCATACCACACCTCAGCGGGGGTGGGGTTCAGGCTTTAGGGGTTATTTTTTTTTTGAACTCCTTTTTACGCCTGCTCGTTCGTCCCAAGCTGACATAAGGCTTTAGGGGTTAAGGACTTAGGGTTTAGGGTTTCAGGGTGCTAGGGTTTAGGGGGAGGGGGGTGGGCTTTAGGGTTTAAGGGAGGGTGGACGTGGGGCGAAACGGTACCACAGCTCTCGCAGCTCGCACCAGTTGTCAGTTTTCGAGTTTGGCTGTTCCTTGTTTCCAAGGGTAAAAGGAGGGACCCTTAATAAGGACCCCTAGGCATATACCCTTAATATAGCTATTATATACCCATTATATAGCCCATTATAGGGTGGGGGTCCCCATTAAGGGTCCCTCCTTTTCCCCTTTGATTGTTCTGGCTTGACAAAGACTAAGACTAGCCCAGCTGCGGCTGGATGTTGCAATTTCGAAAGCCGGGCTGCGTAAGTCGTTTGATCCTACATGCCATGGTTCACCAAGGCTTCTTCAAGATCGGCACCATGTGCTTTGAGCATTCCACCTTCATGATATGCTCTTCGCGACTATCCGTGGCGTAGTGGCCCAACAGATGTCGCCTTGTAAGGAGGGTGTTGCAGTTCGCAGCCTGAAGAAGACTCTGCAAATGAAGGTTGGAGGCACTTGCACACCTGTGTCGCCAAATTAAGTGTCACAAGCCAAAGCAAAAAGATCAAGCCCTAAAGCCTCAACTCCAAACCCTCAAGTAGCGTAAGTGGGGCTACTGTAGGATTGGCTCAGCGCTCGGCAGCAAGGCAGCTCAACCTGCGCCAATGCGACATACGTACAGACATCCCTGCCTTGCTATGCACATGCACACGCACACATACATACATACATACATACATACACACATACATACATACCTACATACATCCATACATTCATACGTGCTTGCATGTACACATACACAAAGCCACATACGTATGCACATACACATATACGTACAGACACACATACATATTATGCAGACAGACAGCCAGACAGACAAACAAACCGACAGACACACAAACAGACCGACAGACAGACAGACAGACCGAGAGACCGACAGACAGACAGACAGACCGAGAGACCGACAGACCGACAGACCGACAGACGGACGGACCGACGGACGGACGGACGCACAGACGGATAGATAGATAGATCTACAGACTCAGATATATATATATATATATATATATGTATACACACACATGCACATATGCACGTGCTCTCGACTCTCTCTCTCTCTCTCTCTCTCTCTCTCTCTCTCTCTCTCTCTCTCTCTCTCTCTATATATATATACACACACATACATATACATATACGTATATATATATATATACATGCATGACTTTTCATGTTGTTTCTCTATGCGGCCTCGGGAGCAGGAGGGTCTTCCTCCTCGAGGTGGCGTCCGCGCTGGAGCAGTGGCTCGAACCTGAGCTCGGATTAGGGATTAGGGTTTAGGGTATAGGTTGTGGGGGATAGTGTTTAGGGTTCAGGGTATAGGATTTAGGGTTTAGGGATTGTTACTATCAGTGGTATGTTTCTTTGTTATCATTCGTCTTGCCATTGATATTGATGTTGTTGTATCAACACTATGACTCGTATTACTATCACTGTTACTTTGTGGTTTATTTTGTTCTTGCTTGCTGTTGCTCTTACTTTTACATTTACTCTTACGTTTGCTACTACTAGCATGCTTGTCATTGTGGTCATTCTTGTTTACGAACATATCTGGGTTTGTCATTAGAGGTGATACAGGGCGTGAAGGCCGTTTTTGAACATGTTCACAGTTGATAAAGGGGCCTTGGAGATTGAGGTTTTTGGCATCTAGGTACATATGGGAGTTTCAGAAAACAGGGGACCCTTAACGTAGCACCCTAAATAGTAGGATCCTTATTACAAGGACCCCAGAAAAGGGTACCCCTAATTTTCGGAACCCCCCATATCTTAATTGTGGATGTGTGCGGGCGTGGGCGTTTCCAAGTTGGTCATTATCTAGGATGCTCCTTAACCTAGGAATAAAAAGGGCTCCCCTTTTGGTATTGGGTATCTTTATAAGGAACCTAGGACTACAAAGAGGGGATAAGGGTACTACTGGGCATCCTAGTTATCAGGCTCTCGCCGCATTGACGTGTGCATTTTGGGGTGCGTGTCTTCCTGACACAGTCGCGTGCGTTTGCGCCCACTGATGACTCCTGCCAAGTGAGCTGTTGCATCCATCGAATACCAGGGCCTGAAGCAATTATCCCAAATCGATACCTAGGAGTTAGGATTAGGGGGATCCTTGCGGATATAGGCCTTCTCAATAAGGTCACATTTAAGAGAGCCGGAGGTAGGGTTGAGAAGGGTCCCCTTTTCTTGGGGTCTCCCTCATACTACCTAGGAATACCTAATACATGCTTCTCACATACAGCGAGGCTAATGTCGTTTACCGATTAAGATACCCCCCCGGATTAGACGGGGCCGTCCCGGGCATGTCATGGGCTTAATGAAGAAGTCCATTAGACCCCACCCCTATAGTACCGGAGCTCGCCTAAACCCCCCCCGATTAGACGGGGCCATCCCCGAAAATCCCCGAAGTAAGGATTTACGGGATTTAGAGGCTTATGACTTAACCCTAAACCCCAAACCCTGAACCCTAAACCGTAAAGAGCTCATGATGGCACACTTTTCCTCATTTGACCAGCTCATGTCCGGGACCAGGATTTGCAGGCCCTTTGCTTTGACCTAGAAAGCCCGAAGCTTTGAGATGGAAGGGTCAGAGATCCCTGGCCTTTGGATCCCTGGGATTTCGGTGATATCTTCTGCTGGCAGAAACAGGTGGTTCCCTAATTAAACCGTATATAAAAAGAGTAGGTTTGTCAAGTTTTCCAAGGCTGCCCCTTTGCAGGCCCCGAACCCCCCCGAATAGCAGGAAACCCCCCCCGATTAACAGGGTCCGGCCCGGGACCAGGGATTTGCAGGCCCTTTGCTTTGACCTAGAAAGCCCGAAGCTTTGAGATGGAAGGCTCAGAGATCCCTGGCCTTGGGATCCCTGGGATTTCGGTGATATCTTCTGCTGCCAGAAACAGGTGGTTCCCTAATTAAACCGTATATAAAAAGAGTAGGTTTGTCAAGTTTTCCAAGGCTGCCCCTTTGCAGGCCCCGACCCCCCCAGAATAGCAGGAAAGCCCCCCCGATTAACAGGGTCCGGCCCGGGACCAGGGATTTGCAGGCCCTTTGCTTTGACCTAGAAAACCCGAAGCTTTGAGATGGAAGGGTCAGAAATCCTTGGCCTTGGGATCCCTGGGATTTCGGTGATATCTTCTGCTGGCAGAAACAGGTGGTGGCCGGCCACATTTGAACCCCCAACCCCCTCAACACCCTCAAGTCCTTGAACCCCTTCAAACCCCCAACCCCCTATTGTAATAATACTATACTACTGTACTGCTTCTATTACTAGACTTCAATACTACTACTAAACTACTGTACTACTACTATACTACTGTTCTACTATTATACTACTGTAATACTACTATACTACTGTACTACTACTGTACTACTGTACTACTACTATACTACTGTAATACTACTATACTACTGTACTACTACTATACTACTGTACTACTACTACTACTACTACTACTACTACTACTACTACTACTACTACTACTACTACTACTACTACTACTACTACTACTACTACTACTACTACTATACTACTGTACTCCCATTGTACGACTGCAATACTTTACTAAGTACTCTCTATCTACTTACTACTATACTTAATAATTAACCCCATCCCCACATAATCGGGGGGGGGGCCGGGAAAAACTTGAACCCATGAACAAGTTCAAGCGGGCTAACCTTGACAGCGGGGGGGGGGGGGGGGGGGGGTTTGTTAATCGGTATCCAACATTACCATTCACATCTCGGAGTCTGCTCCCAGCCTTTCAAGCCTCATCTTGCCTGCTCCAGTTCACGACTTCAAGCTGCTGACCGTTTAGGGCCTATGGTTTAGGGCTGTAGGGGTTCGGGGTGTATAAGGCTGTGGGCTAATTGTAGGGTTTCGGTCAGAGACGGAAGGTAGACATCGCCAGACAGGCCGACCATCGGCCTCCATAAAAATTTCGGGGTAAGGGACGATGCTTTTTAGAGAAAGTATGACTGATCCTTCAGACTTATTTATGGTTCAGGTTTAGGGGTTAGGGTCTAGGGTTTAGGCCACTGAGACGTGGGCAAATGCTCTCGAAGCAGGTCTGCACGTGAGCGACGCTCGCCTTGCCAGTTATACTGTGCATGTTTTTTTAAAATTCCACTTCACGGCGTGTTCGGTTCTCCTATCTACAGCGGGGCCAGGGCGGTAACGATGCTGTCAGCTGAATGTCTTACTTGAGCAGAGCCCGCAATAGATTTTGTAATGTAGGAACCTGATTAAGAAACCTTGGGCCTTTATTAGGGTTCCTGATATGAACCCTACTAGTTTGGGGGGTAAAAGACCCAGGGTTTCTTAATCAGTTCCTACAGCAACTGTGCTAACTAGCATTATAAGGGGACTTATTATATAACCCCATTTATAGACCCTAAACCCTAAACCCTAAACCCTTGAACCTCCAAGGTCCGACATTAGCCACGCTTTGCTGGAGCTGGCGCTCCGTGTCTGTAAAGTACTTGGGAGTTCGTGGGACTTAGTTAGGGCTCCTTAAAAGGGATCTATAGGGTTCCTTAAAAGGGATCTATAGGGTTCCTTAAAAGGGATCTATAGGGTTTAGGGTTTAGGGTCTACTTGGGAGTTCGTGGGACTTAGTTAGTACAGTTATAAGTACCTTAACTGGGGTTATATCCAATTACAAGTATAGTTACCTTATTTATAACCATAGTTACTAAGTCCCATGAACCTTTAAGTATCTTCGTTCAAGACGGACCTCCTAGCAGGGTTTAGGGTTTAGGGTTCAGCAGGGTTGTCGACATCAAACATTTGCAGCCAAAGTCCTGAGTATTTGCGTATTCTTGGACCCTTGGCTCCTGACTCTGCCAGAACCTTGAACTCGCACAAACCATCTAATTAGCAACGAAAGCATTTGGAACTGCAGATTGACCCTCAACTCCTTTAACCCTAAAAACCTTCTGAGAGGGTTTAGGAATGTCTAGGATCTACAGGAGTGAAGAAGGAAAGCCTTCAGAATCTGCAGATTGCGATGGAAGCGCCGCGGCTTTCAGCAGCCTAAGAAGCAGGTGGAGTGGGTTTAAGGTTTAGGAAGACACAAGTTTCCGAGCTAAGGGGCTTAGGAATGGAGGGTCCGGGTGCGGTTGTGAGGGGGCTCCAGAATAGGACCCCACAAGGGGCGCCAAACGCTCCTACTATGGGGGGTATAGGCGGTATAGGGTTTAGGCTAGAGAACCAAGCGCCTACTCCGGCTCAGGGCGGCCAAGGTTTCGGCACCAGCTTGATCTTTTCTGGGTTGGCCGTTAAACACCCCTAAAAATATTTTTACATAGGGTCCCTTATAAACCCAAATAAGGAAAATGAAAAATGTCCCAAAATCCAACCTAGTTTTGGGGTTGGAGGGGGAGTTGGGTTGAAGGGTGCAGGCTTTGTGATGGAAAGACCGAGGCAAACCGATACCTACAACCGATGTCAAGGCTGCATTTTCAGAAGAACAGAAACGCATCAGGCATGTACGTCCGAAATAATCAGTCTGCATGAAATGGTAGGGTTTGCGGCTTAGGGTTTACAGGTGGAATCGCACTGTTGAAAGGCTTGGGGGCTCAGGAGTCTTGGGGCTCAGGGAGTTAGGACTTCAGGGGTTTAGAGTAGAAGCCAGCAAGTTGGAACATAATGACTAATGATCCTCAGAGCCTTAAGTTACAGTCTAAGGGATCTCAGCATTAATCATCCTAAATCCATGTTCCAACTTTCTGGGGTTCGCTTTAGATGCCTAGAGGAACACGACTTGGGGTTTGCAAGGCCCCGTAAACCCGAAAAAACCCTAAACCTTCGGCCCCTGAGCTCCTAAGCCCCAAGGCCCTATAGAGCCCTAGCCCAAAGGGTCCTATGTACTGCTACGGGGAATACTTCCCTAAGTCATAATTAGCAGTTCCTAATATGGAAACCCTACATTCCACTATATCGGTACATAGGACCCTTTGGGTAGATAAGGTCATGATATCAGGTCGCTCTGAGTTTCCAGCTTCGCCAAGCCAATGAGCATTGCCCTTGCACCGCTCTCGTTGGCCTCGGGAATCGTTCCCCACATGGCTTCACTGGTAATGTAGGAACCTGATTAAGAAACCCTGGGCCTATAACCCCAAAATAGTACGGTGCATACAAGGAACCCTAATAAAGGCCCAAGGTTTCTCAATCAGGTTCCTACATTAGTTGCTGTCGCTGGGCTCTCATACTATAAGGGTTGTTCTGAGAGCTCTTGGAGGAAGCCCGAAAGTTGGAAACCCAATAGCCTCAATCCTTAAGAGTAATGTAGAGGGATCCCAGCACTAAATTGGCCTTTATCCGGTTTCCAACTTTATGGGGTCTACTGTATGCCTAAAGGCTCCATGTACCTTTATTGTAGATACTTAAGCCTTAAAGTGGTCCCTATATGGCTACTTTAAGGCCTAAGTATATACTATATGGGCACATGGAGCCTGAGGGTATGGGGGTTTAGGTGTAGCGTGTCGGTGCTCTGCGGTTTCGGCTGAGAGATTTGTGACTGCCAGGCGCAACATGGTGCTGGACGCACACAGACGTCCAACAGGAACATGACTAAAGTCATATTATATTAGGGCTCCTACTGTAATCTAAAGCATATCCTGGACCCTAAGGAACCTGCCTTTTTGGGGTTCCCTATAATATGATTTCTTTTTATAAGTCCTTAAAAAGGTAGGTTACTTGGGGTTAAGGTATCCCTTAATTAAGGGATATTGGCAGATCTGGACAGAGGCTACCATAGTTTTAGGCGCGAGCGTTCAGCCAGGGCAGCGTTGCGTTGGCGAGCCCCAAGCCTGCCAGCAAAGCAACACGGTCTAGGATTGTGGGAGCTTTAAAAGATGAGCCCAAAGGGTCCTACGTACTGTTACGGGGAATACTTCCCTAAGCCATAATAGTAATTCCTGATATGGAAACCATACATTCTACTATATCGGTACTTAGGACCCTTTGGGCTTCTGTTCATGAAGGGTGCCTTTATCGGGATCCTAAGAATATGGATCCGACGATGTAGATTTAGGGTCGGTGTTAGGTTCCCTTATTGTCACATCCATATGGGAGTTTCCGAAAATCGGGGCTGGGGGATCCTAATACAGTGCCCTAAATAGTAGGATCCTTAATACAAGGTCCCAAAATAAGGTACCCCGAGTTTTCGGAAACTCCCATATTGGGTGCACCAACCGACGAACCGCCGAGCGCACGGTGCGCTGATGTGACCCCGCGAGGATAGCGAGATTTCCAAACCCCAAATCCCAAACCCTAGAAAATCCAGGAAACCCTAAACCCTAAACTCTAAACCCTAAACCCCAGACCCCAGAAAATCCAGGCCACAATACTAACACCTGCGTGAAGCGAAGTACTGCTCAGCTATACGAGAGACGTGCCTAAGCCCAAGCTGGGCGTAAGCAACGCCGGAGCCTCAACAAACACTGCATGGGATCAGGGATTATATACACTAACAGCCAAGTAGTAAATGTGTGTATAGCTACTATATATATATATATATATATTATATATATATACACACAAAATTAACTGCTGCATAACCAGAAACGTATAAGTAAATTGATGAATCCGTCAGTCGGGCAGGGAGTCAGTGAGTAGCGTACGTGCGTGGGTGGCTGAGCGAGTCTTCCGGTGTGTGGCAACACCTTGCAGCTTGAATCAACTGTCTAAACGAGCCCGATGCCCTTTGATTGCGGATTTTGCACCGCAAATCAGCAAGGAATTCTCGACAGGATTTAAGCTACCTTCCTATGTACAAGGGTATCGTGCCGAACCTCACAAGCTCTTTCAAAAAACCCTTTAGCTCCGCAATACGATGTAAGCTAAATTCCTGAAAACCAGATCGATGGCTTCCGGCGCTGTGGCTGCGGCGAGCCAATTCGAAACCAGAAGAACTCCGAGGATGTCCTGCAATGCTAAAAGCCCAAAGGGTCCTATATATGGTGCCGCGTCGCCGCGTCGCAGGCCCCCCCCCCCCCCCCCCCCCCCCCCCCCCCCCCCCAGCCAGGCTTTTCGTCCCATCAAACAGTCCCACGTCATCCGCGTACCTCCCCCCCCAAGCCATAAGCCACAACCATGGAATCACAAGACAACGAACCACAGGGGCGGGGTGGGGAAGGATAACCCGCACAGGGAACCACAGGGCTCCTTCCCCTTCCCCTCTCTTCGACACACAAATGAGAATGATGGCGATGATGTTGCGCACAATGATGTTGATGTGCTAATCCCAGTGTGGCTGTTGGTGGTACCTTTGCTCTTATGCTGCTCTGGGCTTCGGCACCACATGTTCATTGCTTTATCTAGCTGAAAACCGTGCTTGGCTTGTGATGTTCTTGCGAAAACTGTATCGACCGCTGTCACTCCAAGCCAAGTTTCGGTTGGGTTCGTTAAAAGTAAGCTTGAGCACGTGACTGAATAATTTTCATTCGGGACTCTTGAGCAAGGGACCGGAGAAGAGTGCGGATGGGGATCATGACCACCATCGTCGTCATCATCATCATCATCACCACCATATTCATCACTATCATTGGCATTGGCTTTGGAGCTCAGGGCAGGTCTGTTTTCAATGGAACTGTATCACATCCTACGGTCCAAGCCCTTAGCAACCGGACGCCCAACCAGCAATAGCCATGGAAGGGGGCGCAGCCGAGCGCAACCACAGGGGGGGAGGGGGGAACCTACACCACAGGGAACCACAGGGGGGGATACCATGGGGTGGGGGGGGGGAGGGGGGGCCTAGCAGCGCTGCAGCATATATATGTACTGCTATGGGGAATACGTCCCTAAGTCATAAGAGTAACCCCTAATATCCTACATTCTAGTATATCGGTACATAGGACCCTTTGGGAGAGGATTTAGGGTTTAGGATTTGGGGTTTAGGGTCACGGGTGAGCGTAGACGGCTGTGCAAGCGGAACGTCTTCACCAGGGATTGATCAGGGTTCATGATGGTTTCTGTAGAGTTCTGAATGGTTGGGGGGGGGGGGGGGGGGGCGTGGATTTCATGGGGTCTGAATAACCAATAATATGGGTCTGCCCGTATGGTCCCTGCAAACTAAATTCTATATACCCCCTCATCCTCTTCTAGTTGTTGAGGCCCTTGTAGGGAAGCCGTTACTTCAGAACCCTTAAAGGGCCCTTTCTTGGAATGCACCCTGAATCGAAAGGAGTCCTACTCTAAATAATCACGACCGTATACTAAGCGGTAAACTCGAAACCCTAAACCCTGAACCCTAAACCCTTCGAAACCCTTCACCCCTCCTTGCATCGCTCGCCGAGGCATGAAGCGAGGGCCGCAGCTGCACGACATAAGGACGACCTCGGTTCAATGTTTTCAGGGGTAATTTAGGGTTTAAGGGTTTCGGGTTTAAAGGTTTTTTTTTATGGGATTCAGATAGGATTCACCAACGGATCCTGTAACGGTTCCTTCAAGTGCTGATTCTTTTTAGGGGAGGCAGTGCGTAGATGAAGGAGACTAGGTCTGTGGAATGACATCATATGTGTGTTCCGGAGAGACAACAGGATTGTGGCATTTTTACGTGTTCTGGGTACGGAGCCCCGTTCCACCTACCCCGTAAGACCATTTGAAGTATGGCTTGATTGCTAGTATCCCCATGACTGTGCCCACAACTTTACTTTACATAGACTCACCTGCGTTCAAACGGATTCCTTTTCCACCTACCGCAAATCGTAATTTCGCCCCTAAGTCCAAATAGCCATAAACCCTGCTTCATGTGCAGAAACCTAATATGCCAAGAAGGCGACGGCGCGGCCCCTGCTGCCTTCACCAGGCTCCAGACCTCATACTGTATGGGCTTCCGGGACTTCAAGGTTCAGGGCTCAGGGTTTATAGGGTTGAGGGTTACAAGGTTTGTAATGTAGAGGCCTGAATCTAAGAACAGGGCTTTTGGGTTAGATTCTACTACGGTTAGAAAAGGGCTACGAGGGGGGCAGTCTTACGAAGAATTCAGAGCCTGGGAGTTTCCGAACATAGGGGACCCTAATATAGTACCCTAAATAGTCGGATCATTTTTTCGGGCCCCAAAATCAGGTACCCCTAATTTTCAGAAGCTCCCATATGAATGGCATAGGGTTTCGGTGATGCAATTCTAGCATAAGCTCCGGTATAAAGTTTAGGATATAGGGCTAAAGGCCCAAAGCTATAGGGTTCTGCCGTTTCGGGTTAAGGGCTTGGGTTATGGGGTTTAGGGCTTGTTGGGTTTGTAATGGCTTCTAGGTCCCAAGAAAGCAGCCCAAAATATGACGAGATTGTGGGATTCTGAGCAATTATACAAGATAGGGGCCTTGAGAAGTGGAAGAGGGCTTTAGGGAACTAGTAACCTGAAGCTAAAGTTCGAGTAGGATTCATTGAACCCTGATTTATTGAACCCTTAGGGATGTTATTGGTGACTACCTTGTTGTGAGTTGTTGAGGGTTTAAGGTCTAGACCCAAGAGTATCCTAGGAATAAAAAGGGTGCCCTTTTTGGTTTAAAGGGGCTTAAAAGGGAACCCGAACCCTCAAAAAAGGGAATAAGGGCCTACTCCAGGTCCTAGTTCCTTATATAAACCCTACCATGTTGGGATAAAAGGCCCAGGGTTTCTTAATCAGGTTCCTACATCAGGAGCTATCCGTTGTGATTTCCAAGGCTCCGGGCAAGCGCGTCTGCAACCATATCCACATCAACTTGCGGGCGACTTCCTGCAAGGTTGTCGGATACCGGCAATAGCAAACACTGCTGACAGTGTCGAAAAATAGGGGCCTTAATAATTTGAACAGGGTTTTGGGGTCCCTTATAGTAAGTCTTAGAAACCCTTTTAACAGGAACCCTACGGTAATTTTGCCCCCATATTAACTATAGCTGACAGACCCGGGGGATGACTGAATAGATGTTCATTCACCTACTTGTCCGGTATCATGGGCAACTAAAGGTTAACCTTTTTGGTTATAAAGAGGTTATATAGGGACTATACTACCCAAAAAAGGCTAAAGGTTACCTACTCTACTACTCGCAGGCAAAGCCTCCAAGTGATGTCTTTCGCAGGCTCGAGGATTCTAATCTTCAGGCTTGCCAGGTGGGGTTTAGCATGGGCCAACAAGTACAGGGTTTAGGGGTTTAGGGTTTAGGGTTTTTCGGGGTATATGATAGTAATAGGCTAGCTAGTTGCAATGAAACGCCCACTGCAACAATCTTAATGTGATTGACGAAATCCCTCATTCTTGGAAATGTCAAACCTTTTAAGCCCAGACATTGTTATGCCATGATAGGCTCGTAAGAGTTCATGTTTTAGGGTTTGGTTTAGGGCGATGCGATAGGATCCTACGGGCGATCACACTGCTTCCAGACCTCCGAGGCGGGTATCTGCGCTGTGTCGCTTCTCCTGGCCACAGCCGCTGCACAAAATGGGCTTTATGGATTCAGGGATGAGCAGGAACCACACGGCAAAGACACCATGTGTGCGGAGCATTATTGAATTACATGCACAGAAACCCACGTGGAAGCAATTATTATAGAGCAATAGGATCTCAACTGATTGTCAGGACACGTGGATAAGCTATCCCAAAATAGTAGGAAACCTCCAACATCGGCCCCGCCCTAAACCCTTAACCCCAACGAACATGATGCACAGGTGACAGTGGACCCACTTTGCCTTCCTCCGGCCCGGCCTTGCGTTGGGCTCGGGGCTTATAGCCATTGTGGAAAAAGACTACTGAAAATCATACAAAAGAGCCTTGATCCTTAAACCTGCGTATTGACTACATGAAGGAACCCCCACAGGAGCAGATTTGAAAATGACGTATTATTTAGGCTTCAAACAAAGTTCGGGAACGGTAAAAAACAAACGTCCCGCCGTATCCTGTAAAACCATGAAAACCCAATCATTGGCTTGCTGAGGATGAAAACTGGCATAGTGATGATGAAAATGCTGATCACGATCATGGGATGATACTGGGCATGGTGCCTTTTCAGCGCAATACTGGGCCTGACAAAACAAATAAGTCATAGGTCCCCCTGTTGGTTTTTCCAAACTTAAATCATCCAATACAGCCCCAAAGCCCATTTCTGATTCAGGTCCCTACGTTATGTGGTGAGTGAAAACTGCGGGCATCGAAGCAAATTTCCTTGTGGAGGGTTCCCTTGTCACGTACCAAACCCAGCAATGCAAACTGAAAAACCACACCCAGCATCCTAGCCGCCACCCCCCCCTGGCAAGAATACAACAAGATCACAACCTGCAAACCCTAAAACCACAAGACCCATAGCTAGCTCTGATGATGCAGTGCTGTTGGGTAGGGTTTAGGGCTTAATTGCGAAACCTATTTAATTAGTAGCCTTGCTCCCATATTGTGTATGATATACCTCCAACACCCTATATAAATCCAACATTTGCTTGCAAGCCCCCTCGATTCGGGCCTGGTCTGGCTTTCAATTCTTCCCCGTCTGATGTCAACTAGGTTCCCCAATGTCCCCGGAAAATCAAGGTACCCTTTTTCGTGGTAATTAGGCAGTTTCAGTTTGGGAGTGCAATAATACAAAGGACGAGGCGGGTACTGTTGAGAGTTATGTTAGTATTAGTAAACATAACCAGAGGGCCCAAATCGACGCAGAGTGCGTCGGCCGGCTAAGGTCATGCAGTACATGATCCTATGTGTACCATGCACAAGCTGGGCCTTCAGGCTTGGCCCTCACTCGACGTGATGGAACTGTTGAGCGCGATGGGCACCTTTGAAAGCTGGCCATGTTGAGCATTGCTTTGGAGGAGCGGTAGAGGAGTTTGCGGCTGGCTTCAAGACGATCCCTGGCTTTCCAGACGTGCGTCATCACGCAGACCAGTTGCTCGTCAGGCGAAGTCATCTGGATCCTCGAGCTGCGTGATGGCAACCACTGCACCATATCCGTCGCGATGGGGTGGCCATGTTGTTCATGTGTTTGAAGAGGACAGAGGGCACTTTCGCATCTTACATGGTAGAAGAGTCTGCAGCTGGCTTCAAAAGTCACTGGCTTTCCAGACGTGGGTCGTCTGGCAACACGGAGGCTCGCCAAGCAATGCCATTTGGATCATCGAACTGAGTGCCGGCAACCACTGCACCATATCTACCGTGATGGCGCCTATATGGGCGCGCAGGGCAAGCTTTGCAAGGTGGCCATATTGAACATGTGTTTGGAGGACATGCTCGCTTGCTACACAGTGGATGAGTGTGCGGACTGTTGCTCGTCAGGCGAGGCCATCTGGATCCTCAAGCGGATAGCTGGCAACTGCTGCACTTCAAGTGACATGATTGCATTCGTGGGCGCGAAGAACACGGAGACGGGTTATGCCAAAACGACGAGGTGTTGGATCTGATGACCCTACTCCACAATGTCCTGATTGAACAGCTCCTGCGTATGCGAGTGATGCAACCGCGTTTTGTCTTTGCCAGTGTGCATGTCCTATGGCCTTCATGCTGCTGCTAATATGCACTGTTGTTGATCATATCACAATTGCTTTGATGTCCCCGATATCACCTCGATGAAGGTGTTCGGACATCCTGGGTATGTTAACTGTGTAGGGATGGCCTCATCCGATACTCGTGAAGAAGATCTGCGCTTCATAGGTCCCAAAATTTGGATTGTACATTGTCTGGCGCTTTGACAGCTGACGACGGAATACAAAACATGCTTGGTCTTCCGAGCATTCTCTGCAGTGTCCATGTGCCTACATATTTGATCTGTTGTGGGTGTGGGACAGCTTTTCCGACTGCTGGTCATATCCCACCCTTGTCCGGTGAGCGCCTACATAATAGATTTCAGCGCCACCTGCCCACGTTTAATTAGTGGGAATTCGTCTTAGTGCTGGAGATACGACTGTTGGCTCTCGTAGCTGCCGGGTTAGGCTCCTCGCACCTTTCGGGAAGGTCTGCATTGTGCGCAGCTCTCGTAAATCGATGCTAGTGCATACAGTTGCCCGTGGGTTTCCAGAATTGATTTGTGTTGGTTTCCAAGACGCACGTCCTCCGGACCCTAAGCCACCAGGAACCCCCCGGAATGACACTGCTCATCATTCCCGCTGTTGTAACATGTCCCCCAAAGTGCAACCCAGCACCTTCGGGACTATGTATTATAATACCCCAAAAAGGTTCAAGGTTACCTAACCCTGTACTAGGGAAGTCCCTATAACCCATGCCCCTCGTCTGATCTCAAGGATATAAACCCCCTTATACCGAAGCCCAATTCGGCAGGGATATCCCCGTAAAATACTCTGAAGAACCAACCGTTTTAAGGACGAATAAGAGAATCATAGTAAGGAACCCCTAAAAAGTGTCTTCTTCAGGGTCCAGGATGTCCTTCTTCTATACCCCCCCTTAGAACCATAATAAACATATTGTCTTTAATATTCTCTTGAGTTGTATATGAACAAAATTCCTAAGGAGACTATAGATAAGATTTTAAATATTGGGTTTTCTATGAACACAAATATGAACAACAAAAAATTCTAAGGAGGCTATAGTCTTGGGTCGCTAGCTCAAGGCGCTCCGGGGTCGCAGCGAGTCCGACTGGTCAGCCAGTTCCTCAACTTGCTTTCTTGAAGGTTCATGGGACTTAGTAGCTATGGTTATAAAGACGGTAACTATACGTATAATTAATTGGTTATAACCCCAGTTAGGGCACTTATAACTGTACTTCCTAAGTCCCATGAACCCCCAAGTTGTCTCCGGAAGCCCCGCAGCTTCGAGGTACAGTTTAGGGTTTATGGGGCTTAGGGTTTCCACCTATGGTTAATAAACAGAGTCCTTATATAAAAGACTGTGCGAAGGGTGAAGTGTTTAGGGTTTAGGAGTTTAGGATGTAAGGTTTAAGCTTCGGGGATTCGGCTTGCCAAGTCGGGTGTAACATAAGGGCCTTAGGATTCTGCAGGTGTTTGTAAGACTTGGGACCTTTGTACGTAGAACAGGGTTATTGGGTGTGTTTTGGTAAGATTATTGACGAAGAACCCTCCAGGGATAAGCTTGCCAGGTTCCGACATTAGTGTGAGCGTACATCGCCCGACATCCAGGCCTGCTGCCGTCGATGATGGTTGTGCTTGGTATCGCTGTGATTAAGTATTCTACTATACTGAATACTGTAACCAGTTTGGAGCCTTGCCTTGCGACAAAATGCTTTGAGTTTAGCGTTGAACGCTTTTTTTCGAACTCTGCTCGCTTCTCCCACCATGAGCTACTATACTATAGGGTTCTTGATGATTAGAATAGGGTTGTTGAGGCTGAGGGTTCTGTTATAGTACAATTATAACGAGGAACCGTCCAGGAATAAGATTACTAGTCATTCCGGCTCTGAATATTCTCGAATTGGATTGTTCGATTCGGGCATCAAGCAGTTGAAGTTCGCAGTCCGCGAATGAAACGCCATGGCCAGCACGAAGTGGAAGACCAGACCAACTTTTGAGACTTAGGGTTTTTGGGTTCGCTAATTGAGCGGCCTGCAACCTGATCAACACTTCTTACTTGTCGGGTATCAAAAAAAGGTTAAAGGTTGCCTACTCTACTAGGACTTGCCTCAGCACGAATCGCGGCCATGGAGCAACTTCTCGCTGTGTTGGCAGCAGGTCGGCCATCGCTGCAGATGACCCAGATGCCTTCCAGGGGCTTCAGGGGGAAGGTTCGTAGACATTGCAGAACGTGCTTGTCATGCTTGGCTGGGCCCGTTTGCTTGCACTCAGGCTCTTTTTCTTCAACAAAGGGTCCTATGTACTGTTATGGGGAATACTTCCCCAAGTCATAATAGTAATTCCTGATATGCAAACCCTACATTCTACTATATCGGTACATAGGACCCTGATAGCAGCCCTTACCCTTAAAGGAACCCCCATTCCCTACACTAAGAACCAGGGTTTAGGGTTCTCTCATCTCTGGCTTGGATGCAGCTTCATGTCTACGTCAACGTACGTGACCCAACGGAACTTCAACAGAGTCTCCGCATAGCGGCTCTGCTGCTAGTATTTCCGAGTTCTTAGACTCACACACAAACACCACACACACACACACACACAGACACACACACACACACACACACACACACACACACACACATGGGAGTTCTCGAAAATTAGGGGTGCGTTAGTTTAGGGTACCATATTAGGGTCCCCTGTTTTAGGAAACTCCCACACGGGTATTTCTCCAAACCAGGGCCCAGTGTCCCAAAGTCCCTAAACCCTAAAACACCCAAACTCCCTACGCCCTAACCCCCCCCCAAATTCCCTAAACTCCCTTACCCTAGGACTCCAGTTTTCCCAAAATAATAGGCTCCTGGATGATATTGTTATTATGGATTTAGGTAACTGGAGCCCTCGGGATAATTAAAAAAACCCACCCCATCCTAAACCCTACCCAAAACCATAAACCCTAACCGAAATCTTACAGCCTAACTGGGAGTTTCCGAAAACAGGGGACCTCATTATAATACCCTAAATAGTAAGATCCCCATTTAAGGACCCCACAATCAGGAACCCCTTTTTTTTCGGAAACTCCTAACTAAGTTCCTAAGCTCTAAAATCCTAAACCCTATCAAAAACCATAAACACTAACCAAAAGCTTACAGCCTAGCTAAGTTCCTAAGCTCTAAGCTCCCAAAAGTAGGTAAAATAATAGCCCAATACCCATGAAAGGCTATTATTCTACATACTTTTGGGGTCCAGGTAAGCTCTAAACTCCTAAACCCTATCAAAACCCATAAACCCTAACCAAAATCTTACAGCCTAACTAAGTTCCTAAGCTCTGAACTCCCAAAAGTAGGTAAAATAATCGCCCAATACCCATGAAAGGCTATTATTCTACATACTATTGGGGTCCAGGTAAGCTCTAAACTCCTAAACCCTATCAAAACCCGTAAACCCTAACCAAAATCTTACAGCCTACCTAGACCCTCCATCTACCCTCTATTAGACCCTATAGATGCTCACTACTTGGGTCCATATACCCCTACTTGAGGGTACAAGGAGGGTCCCGGTAACTAAATTCCTAAGCTCTAAAATCTAAAACTCGGGTAAAAGGAGGGACCCTTAATAAGGACCCCTAGGCATATACCCCTAATATAGCTATGATATACCCATTATATAGCCCATTTTGGGGGAGGGGTCCCCATTAAGGGTCCCTCCTTTTCCCTTAAACCCTAAACCCCCTAAACCCCCAAACCCCTAAACCCTAAACCCTATACCCTTATAGAATCCCCATAGATCCCTTTAGAGGATCCCTTTAAAGGGTCCCTCCTCTTCCCCTTTGATAAGCCCTCGAAAGCCCTCGAAACTTCTGCCTTCGGTGATGTTGGCAGCTCCGGGACTGCCCTGCAGCGCTTTAGGGTTTAGGGTTTTTAGGGTTTAGGGATTAGGATTTAGGGTTTTTGGCTTTTAGGGTTTAGGATTTACGGTTTTAAGTTTTTTAGGGCTTTTAGGATTTAGGGTCTTAGGTTCTTTAGTGTTTTTAGGGTTTAGGGTTTTAAGTTTTTTAGGGCTTCTAGGATTTAGGGTTTGTAAGGGTTTCGAAGTTTGGGGGTTTTGGGTTTAGGGGTTTAGGGTTTTTAGGGTTTTTTAGGAGTTTAAATATTTTAGGGCTTTTAGGATTTAGGGTTTTAGGGTTTTTAGGGCTTAGGGTTTTTGGGGTTTATAGGGTTTAGGATATAGGGTTTTAGGGCTTTTAGGGTTTAGGGTTTCAGGTTTTTAGGATTTAGGGTTTAGGGTTTTAGGTTGTTTAGGGTTTCTAGGATTTAGGGTTTGTAAGGGTTTCGAAGTTTGGGGGTTTTGGGTTTAGGGGTTTAGGGTTTTTAGGGTTTTTTAGGAGTTTAAATATTTTAGGGCTTTTAGGATTTAGGGTTTTAGGGTTTTTAGGGCTTAGGGTTTTTGGGGTTTATAGGGTTTAGGATTTAGGGTTTTAGGGTTTTTAGGGTTTAGGGTTTCAGGTTTTTAGGATTTAGGGTTTTAGGGTTTTAGGCTTTTTTAGGTTTTTAGGATTTAGGGTTTTAAGGGTTTCGAATTTTGGTGGTTTTGGGTTTAGGGGTTTAGGGTTTTTAGGGTTTTTAGGATTTTAGGTTTTTTAGGGCTTTTAGGGTGTGGGGTTTTAGGGATTTTAGGGCTTAGGGTTTTTGGGGTTTATAGGGTTTAGGATTTAGGGTTTTAGGGCTTTTAGGGTTTCAGGTTTTTAGGATTTAGGGTTTTAGGGTTTAGGGTTTTAGGTTGTTTAGGGTTTTTAGGATTTAGGGTTTTAAGGGTTTCGAAGTTTGGGGGTTTTAGGTTTAGGGGTTTAGGGTTTTTAGGGTTTTTAGGGGTTTCGTTTGGGGGTTTGGGGGTTTAAGGGTTTAGGGTTTCAGGGTTTGCTAAGGAACAAAAGTTACCATACGTTAGAATTCCTTTCAGGGTTCTATATACGGGAACTCCATACTTTAGGGTTCCTTTAATTTAAGGGTAGTCCAAAGGCTCAACGGCTTAGGGCTAGGGTTGAGGGTTTTAGGGCTGAGGGTTAAAGGGCTTTAGGGGTTCTAGGGAATAGGGTTGACAGTTGCCAAAAGCATCGGCTAATTACTGCACTATGGATAAATAGGGAGGGTCTTCTTGGGGTGTCTGGGGTTAGGGCTGACGGCCTCACCAAACGATTTCCACAAACTACGTGCATGTCTTGTCTAAACCCTAAGCCCTGAACCCACACAACGTTCACATCCCCAGGGGTCCTATGTACCGATCTAGTAGAATGTAGCGTTTCTATATTAGGAAGTACTATTAATGACTTAGGGAAGTATTCCCCATAACAGTACATAGGACCCTTTGGGATCCTGCACCATAGCACCCCCCCTTAAAATCTTGTTGCTATACCGGGAAGACAAAGTGTCCCGTCGCCCCAAAACACGTTAAGGCTGGAGTCTGGAGTGGGGGGATGCATTTTTTGTGGGTTTAAGGTTTACCGTAACCCCGAACAACCTGCATTTTTAAGGACTTATATAAACAAATCATAATAAGGAAGCCTGACAAGGTGGGTTATTCAGGGTTAAGGTTTGGGGCTTATTTTTTGGGATGTCACATAACTCTTACAACCATGCATTGAACCATGCATGAACAAGTCCAACATGACCTAACATGGTGGACGGTGGAACTACAGGTACGGATATTGTTTTGCATACATATGTGCTTATCTACACACATGAACTTGTGCATGTGCGTTACGCACACAAATGCAGCTTACATACCCAGGTGCGTGCAGGCCTTTAAGCCAAAGACGTGCGCGGAACATCGAGTCTACACGAAACAAGAAGCCCGAACTTGATTCCCTGGTTTTGTTCTCGGTGCAGGGTTTATGGTTTGGGTTTTAGGAACTGGCGGTTTGAGAGTCTAAGGTTTTTTGGCTTTCGGGACATTGTAGTGTAGATCGCTGCAAAAGCCGCGAGGAGCAACGCAGCTGATATGCAAAGGCCACGGCTCGCCGATGAAGGTGGCGATGCTGATGCGAGGAGGCCTGCAGACAAGGATCAACTCTTGCAGCGACCTAGGTTTCGGGGGTATGGAAATGTGCTGCGCGTGTACAAGCACTAGTTCAATGGAATGGCGCATGCACACGAACCCACAAAAGCCGAGGTTTCAATTCATTGTGACCTCACAAGCCCCCCTAACCCTGAACCCTAAACCCCTCAACCCCAAAACCCTAAATAACATCCCAAACTCGGTTCCCAAACCCCGTCTGGTGTGCCGAAGATTCGATATGGCAGTCAGAATGATGCCATTTCTCAAAAACGACGCAAAGCATATCATACTATTCTAGACCCAAGAGTATCCTTGGAATAAAAAGGGTGGCCTTTTTGGTTTGAAGGGGCTTATAAGGGAACCCGAACCCTCAAAAAAGGGAATAAGGGCCTACTCCAGGTCCTAGTATTTTGTAAGGTTCCGACTTTGGGTCTAGGGTTTAAGGGTCTAAGTCTCAGGATTTTGATGAGTATCCCGCAAATCTCAGGCTATGGCCGTCTAAGTCTAAGGTTACACATGCATCTCAGGTCCCCTCCAATTCGTCCGCTTCATTGATAAAACCCCAGGGTTTTCGGTTCCTTCTTGTAATTATCGTAGAATCTGTCCCAAAACCCTTCAACAAGAGCAGTTGACCCGAACCCTAAAGCGGCCCCCAAAAGAGTAGTGAGTAGTTCGTCCGAGCCCCAAAGCGGCCCGGACTCCCAAACCAATACCCAAAGGGTCCCATGTACTGTTATGGGGAGTACTTCCCAAAGTCATAATTGTACTTCCTGATATGGAAACCGTTCATGCCACTATATCGGTACATAGGACCTTTTGGGAATAGGTCAATAGACGACTCCGTGGTTCTTAGCAGTGCATGGAGGAATGGATCGCATGACAATCCCTTAAAGGCCCCTGGAGTCGTCCCCCCGCAGACCTTCCAAAATCCTGAATCAAGGAATATACCTTCAAATACCATGCAAGTGTAAATCGTAAATCATGTTCGAGATCCTACTATCATCTAAGGTCTAAACTTTAGTCAAGGATTTTTGGAAGGTCTGGGCCCAGAACCCATCCCCTGGACACGAAGCTGAGGTTAGAGCAACTGAGGGGACTCCGGCGGATGC
This sequence comes from Symbiodinium sp. CCMP2592, assembly GCA_905221615.1. Lineage (NCBI taxonomy): Eukaryota > Dinophyceae > Suessiales > Symbiodiniaceae > Symbiodinium > Symbiodinium sp. CCMP2592. The sequence continues at coordinate 62,426 of CAJNDT010005235.1, read as the reverse complement.
GACAGCTTGGAGGAGCGGCGGGATGACCTGAGAAGTGCCGAGCTCACAGACTGAGAGTCCTAAAGTTCAAGGTTTTTGGGTTTATAGGGTTTGGAAGCTAATGTTAGAGCTATAGGGGTTTTGGGAATTTTTGCTTCAAGAGACTCCGTTTCGACACCAAACCCCAACATTTCCACCCAAGTAGTTAGAAGATGCCCTTTGGGGATACATGATACCAAAGGAATAGTCTGATTGATTTTTACGGTTACCATGCGCATCCGAGGGTAACGTGTCTTTTGAACAAAGCAGGCGAGCGTGTCAGGCAGTCTCCAATTGTAGGCTGTAGTCGGGGTGTAGCTGGAGGTACTGTTTAAATCCTATAAAGTTCAGTCTATGGTCAGATGCGGTGTGATCTAGGTGGGCTTGGAATACTGGTAAAATCCATTCCACTAGTTGTTCTAGCCAGTAGCGTTGGGGGTGTCCTCGACGTGCAGACTTGGTAAATTTGATTCTGTCTTTACAGCCACGGGTGAAGACTACATGATGTATAGGGTTGTGGGGCGGTGTAGCCAGGCTTTTACAGAGCTGTTGGATTTGTTGTTCCAAGAGAATTTGCAGGGAAGTTTAGGTCTACCTGCAAAAATCCATACGCGTCTGTTGCTATTGTGTGAGAAGTATGAAGCTTTGACACCTATGCATCTGCGTAGATACTTATGATACCAGCCATCTATGGGGTTGCTCTGCGGGGATGTGATTTAGGACCGCCAAATTCTGAAACCCCCATGAAAGCTTACAAAAACTAAATCCTCCAAGTCCTAAGCCCGAGTGAAACTCGAAAGCCTCATGAGCCTTACTTCATGCCCGAAGAACCCCAAAGCCCGAAAACAGGGAAACCGCACTCAAAACCCTTATGACCTTCCTAACCCCCCCCCCGCCCCACAAACAATAAACTCTCATCAAACCTATCCTTTGTCATAAGCAGCAGAGCTTGGCCTGAGAGGCCAACATCTTCCGTGCCGCGCTCTCCGGAGAGGCTCCTGCGCTGGCAGCCAGTCACGCCGCAGGCGGAGCCACTGATATGCGGGCTCTGTACGACGGGAGGGCAGCAGAAGCTCGCCTTCTGCGCCGGAGCCCTTGATCATTCGCTGGCGCGAGCTTGTGATGCCCAAGTGACTTTTCAGGGCGATGAAGTTCTGGTTTGTCCTCGGAGGGAACTCGGCTGGCCTGCGAAGAACCTGAAAGCCAAGGACAGCAGGATCCGTGGCAGGGCCGTCAACGCGGAAATCATGTGCTTTGACCTGCCCCGTCGAATTGATGGTCTGATTGATTTAGGGTTCCATATTAATTAGGAACTTTAGGGACCTTAAAATCCGAAACCCTCAACTCCGAAAAGTTTGAAAACTTCACCCTTTCCGAATTTGCCTCAAGAATGCAATCCTCCTAACGTAGGAACCTGATTAAGAAAACTTGGGCCTTTATTAGGGTTCCATCTATGCATCCTACTATGTTGGGGGTTGTAGCCAGGGGTTTCTTTATCAGGTTCCTACACTACGAGGGCCTTGACGGGAACGAATCATGTAATATAGGGGCCCTAGTAATTCAAACCCAAAGGGTCCTATGTGCGATATAGTAGAATGTAGGGTTTCCATATTCGGAATATGACTTTTGGACGTATTCCCCATAACAGTACATAGGACCCTTTGGGAAACCCTAACTCCGAACCCAAACTCTGAACCCTAAACCCTAAACCCTTAAACCCCCAAAACCCTAAACCCTCTCCCTAAACCGTTCAAACTCTAAACCCCTAAACCCTAAAACCTTGAACCCTAGACCCTAAAATCCTGAACCCTAAACCCTCTCCCTTCGGCTTCCGACGCTGCGTTCTCGTCCGACTTGCTGAGTCGCCGCAGAGCCCTGCCATGCGAACGTGGGGAACCCAAGCCCGCTCTGATTGGGATTAGCCAATTTACCTGTGTGGTATATATTAATGTATATACACACATGGGAGTTTCCGAAAATAGGGGACCCTGATATGGTACCCTAAATAATAGGATCCATATTATAAGGCCCCTAATTTTCGGAAACTCCCACATGTGCATACGCTTATCTACTTGCACATTCGTAAGGATGAGGTTTTACATGCATTGGGATTCTGTAAACTAGGAACCGTCTTGGGTTTGGGGTGCAACATCTTTTGATGTAAAAACCAGGTAGAAGTTCAATACACAGAGAGGCCGTTTCTGTCAAGCAGTGAAAGAACGCCTCTAGCAGTCCAAGCCATGTATACCCAAGAACACTTCCAGGAGCCACTTCAGCAAAAAAGCTACCCTAAACCCTGAACCCTAAACCACTACACTGGGCTTGGAAGCGACCGGTGCGAAAAACGTATAGACGTTTATTTCATACTGGTTCCCTTCAAGCTAAGTAGCAAGTTCCAGGAAAAAGTACTAAAGTATGGTACCCCGAAGACCAGTAAAACAACTGTGTAACACATAGTGCTACGAAGGGAACTCCGTGCGCCTCTGCCGCTTCCCGCGATCTGCGGCGAGCAGCGACGCCACGGCATCCAAGGCCTCTAAAGTCCGCTTGAAGGCTGCTTAGTATATGTACATCTGTATATATATATATATATATATGTATACACATACTTACATGCATACCGACATCCGTAAACACATACACATACACATACACATACATACATACATACATGCATACATACATACATACGTACATACATACATACATACACACATAAATAAATACATACATACATGCGCGTGTAGATGTGCATGTCTGCATGCATGTAAGCAAGTATGTATGCATGTATGTATGTATGTGTGTGTATGTGTGTGTGTGTGTATGCATGTATGTATGTATGTATGTATGTGTGTGTATGTATGTATGTAAGTATGTATGTATGTGTGTGTCTGCATGCATGCATTCATGTAGGTACTTGTATGTAAGTGTGTCTGTATGTATGTATGCATGTATGCAGCGACTTTGCTCAGCATTTCTCAACCGATCCCACTGTTTATTGGTAGGGTTGACCATGTGCGAAGAGACTGGGATGAGAGTAAAGGTACTATGCATAGCACCCTCGACATACTGAAGCTAACAATGCATCGAAACCCCTAGCACCAAGCCCGAAAGCTCAAAGTCAGTTTAGAGTATCCTTAAGGGAGGGGGCTCCAAGGGGGGTACATAGCCTAGTGATCCCTAACTCTCCCTAGTACTCCCTAAGGTTCCCCGAAGGATTCCTTGTACCCTCCCCCCTTGAACCACCCTCCCTTAAGGATCCTATAATCCGTGCTTATCTATGCAACTATACTTATAACTATATCGGTACATACAGCCATACATACGCCATTTCGTATCAAGAAGATACGGGTGGTTGTCAAAATGATGGTCCCTTTGTGGGTCCTTATTATAATACGGCACCTATTATTTAGGGTGCCCAGAAAAGGGCCATAATTTTGACAACTACCCATTTGTTAGTGGACCCTAAACCCTAAACCCCTAAAACCCCTAAAACCCCTAAACCCGACACCCCTAAAACCCTAAACCCCTGAAACCCCAAAACCCTAAACCCTGCATGGCCCAGCACAAGCCCCAGAGCCCATCTGCCTCGCCAGACAAGGCTTCCCGCACCCAAGCCTTCCACGAGTCTTGGGGTCTTCTGGGGTGTAGGGTTAAGGGTTTAGGGTTTGGAGGCTTGGGATTTTGGGGACCTACCTACTTTGAACTACCAGAACCTACTTTTCTGTAGGTACCCTGTCTATTCTCCAGTAAGGTTTACAAAAGAACCCTAGACAAAAAGTAGGAGCTGTGGTAACTAATTGGTCGAAACAAGACACTGCCTTGTTTTGGTCTGACAGAGGTTCGGCTTTTGGGTTGAGGGGCCTGGCTCGTAGATACACTGTTTTCTATTGAAAGATGTTCAAAGTGTTGTGTGAGAGATCGTGCTCCAATCCGCACTACAGGGTCTAGGGTATTAAGTTATAAGGGTTTAGGGGTTTAGGGTTTAGGGTTGATTAAGGTTTCGGGGGGGGGGGGGGCTTGGGGGTGCAGGCCCAACCTAGAATTTTGCAACCTGTGCTCACGGCCGTGGTCCCATGTAGCCCCTGATCGCGCGATGCACTCGCTTCCAACTGATCTGAGAGTTCAGTGTCTACTGCATCTGAGCCTGCAGCGTAACTCGAAGGCATGCGGCCGAAGCTTTGAGCCGTAAGACCCGCTGAGCCGCGCCTCATTTTTCTCGGCGAAGATTCGAGCCGCTGACAGTTCGCATGGAGTCCATATGAAGCCTTGAAGAGCGTATAGGCCGTGCCCCTCTGCTTGTGCTCTCAGCTCGGCAGCTACTGAGCCTTTCATACCCTTCGAAGCTTCTTCGACGCCGATCACGAGAAGGTAAGCCTCGTGGCGAAACTCGAGCAGAAGAGCTCCTGAAGAGGTGCCATCGGCTCCTGACCTTGAAAGTTTTCGAGAAGCCAAGTATGTCTACGTCCGAGAGGATGGGCGGGCCTCTCAGGTCATCCAGGGACACGAACTTCATTGCACCAGAGCGTGCGCCCGAGTTCTCCATGATTGCAGCGCAGAGTCAGGCAAGCTGACCCTCTTGCGGGTCGAAAGACGCTCTAGTTCGTTTGCTGCATGCCTGGGTGATCGGCCCTAAGCACAACTAAAACCAGACTAACAAAAAGCTCATAGAACAGGTAGCTATGACAATAGTTACCTATAACTTACAACCCCCTTAAGGTACTTGTGACCATGCCTATGAACCCAGTCCCCTGATCCTCAGGGGCGAGTGCGTATCTCATTCTTTGATTATCGGGTCTCAACTTTAAAATATGCCGGCAAAAAAGGAGCTACATTCCAGGTCTGTAGATCCCTCGGCAAACCCGGAGCGAAGACCTCCACCTCCGGGGCATCGATGGTCAAAGCAGGCAGCAGAGCGCCGCAAAAGCTGCCTTGCACAAAGCTACGAGGTGAATCGTAGATGGGGGAACTTTGCATCGTCTTGCCACTGCATATAGTGTATAGCAGCACTCGGTGTCCCGCCATCATGTCGGATTGCGCGTGCTTTAAGCTCAGCGACATGCATCAAAGCGCTGAGCATCTTTCAACTAGTCAGCATGCAGATGTTCAGGTATCTTGCAAGACATGAGTGCGTGTGACAAACTGCCACCCGGCCTTCTGCGAGTAAAGCTGAGACGATGTTCGTTCCAGCTGGCAAAGCCTGCAGCATTTGCGGCAACTTGCCAAGAGCAGCAACCGATTCACTAAGCGTGGCTAAGAGCTTTCATGTCGAGCGTGATACTATGGAGAGGTCCGCAGCAGCAGCAGCAGCAGCAGCAGCAGCAGTTGCAGCAGTAGCATGTAATGGTCGCAGTTGTTGTCGCAACTACGGGAGCATTCGCCATATCAGTGCGAGTAGTGGCACCATAATAGCGAAGGGTCTTCCCCAGGATGCAAAGCCCATCACCACCGGCACGAGAATCACAATCAACAAATCAGTGGCATTACCAACAGAGTCAGTTACCCAGACCCCCAAAAGGATCCAAAAAGTAGATCCCTTCATGGGGGTTCCTATAAAGTACCCTTAGTAGTAGAGGGCCCCAAATTAGGGGATCTACTTTCTAGATCCTCCCGGGGGTCTGGGTATTAAGGCACCCAAACCCTAAACCCTCAGAAGCCTCTATGGTAACTCTTAGATAGGAAGCATTCTCATAACCCCTAAGGCAAGCCTTGTCGGAACCCTTACCTTGCACCGCTTACAGGAATAATAACCCCTACAGGAAGCTAACAGAACTTCGTTTTCCTAGGATACCCCAGTAACCTAAGAATAAAAAGGCCTCTCTTTTGGGTATTGGGTAACTTTATAAGGAACCTAGGACTGCAAAAAGGAATAAGGGTACTACTGGGCATCCTAGTTTTCTTAAGCTAAACCCAAGAGCAGCCTAGGAATTAAAAGGTTGCCCTTTTTGGTTGAAAGGGGCTTATAAGGGACCTGACCCCTGAAAAAGGGAATAAGGGCCTACTCTAGGTCCTAGTACTTGGAGGATCATGGGACAAAGGGAATAAGGGCCTACTCTAGGTCCTAGTACTTGGAGGATCATGGGACTTAGTAAGTAGGGTTATAAGTACCCTTATTGGGGTTATAAGTAAGTAAAACTGTAGTTACTTTACCAAAAACCCTACTTTCTAAGTCCCATGATCCTTTTAATTAAAGGACCCTCAAATCGCTCCCAGCCTCGCTTTCCGTGGCGAGCAGCGCCTGCAACGCCTCGCGCGAAGGGCCGCAAAGCGCCGCGGCCACGTGGCCGAGGACCTGGCGGAAAGAGGAGCTTTCGGAGCCTTTAGGGTTTTAGGGCTTTTGGGTTTTAGGGTTTTCGGGTTTAGGGTTTTGGGGTTGGGGGTTTGAGGGTTTAGGGTTTAGGGTTTCGGGTTTTGGGTTTTAGGGTTTGGGGTTTAGGGTTTGGAGTTTGGCTTTGGGGGTTTGGCAGGGTTGAGGAGAGGGTTCCTTTGAGAGGGTCCTTAAAGGGCTCTGTAAGGGATCTGTAATAGGGTTCTATAATATAGCTCTGGGGGGTTTGGGGTTCAGGGGTTTTGGGGTTTATAGGGTTTGGGAAGTCGTTTGGGGTTAGTAGGGTTTGGGAGGTTCAGGGTTTAGGGCTAGGGTTTAAGGGGTTTAGGGTTTAGTAGTTTAGTAGGGTTTAGGTTGTTTAGGGCTTAGTAGGGTTTAAGAGCTTTGGGGGTTCGTGGTTTAGGGTTGAGTGTCTAGACCCAAGAGTAGCCCAGGAAAAATAAGGGTGCCCTTTTTGGTTTAAAGGGGCTTATAAGGGAACCCGAACCCTCAAAAAAGGGAATAAGGGCCTACTCCAGGTCCTAGGTGTTAAGTAGAGTTCAGGATTTGGAGTTTTAGGACCTGGCGAAAAGAGGAGCTCGGGGGATGGGAGTTGGGGTTTGGGTTCGGTTTCTTTTGTTTTAAGGGCTCTTTTCCACCCAGGAACTCCTGTGCTAGGAGGAGCCTGTGGTTGGGGCCTCTTTGTAGATACAGACTGAGAAGATCGGGCTTGGGGTTCAGGGCTTTCGTAGGGTTTGGGGTTTGTGCCTTTAGGGTTTAGGCTTTAGAAGGGTTTAGGAGGTTTAGGGTTGTAGGACCGGCACCGAACCGCCGGCTCATAATTTAGGGTTTAGGGTTTAGGGTTTAGGGATGCAATAAAACTATGCAAGTATACTCTTCGCGCCGAAGAGGAGTTTGGAGTTGAGGGTCGGGGATTTTGTGTTTGGGGTATTTAGGGTTCCGGGTTTTGGTTAGAGCTAGGGTGAGGGTTTAGGGTTAAAATACAATGTAAATACTGTATGGTCTTTGCAGTATAGTAATTTATGTATATATATATATATATATGGTTGCCCGAACGTTTATCAGGCACGGTTCGTTGCGGTTGCATGGTATGTAAGGGGGTATTAAAGAGCTACTGAAAGGTTCAATCGGGGCTCTTAAGGGTGTGTGTGTGTGTGTATGTGTGTGTGTGTGTGCGCGTTAGGGTTTACCGGCTTAGTGCCTACTTAAAGGATCATGGGACTTAGTAAGTAGGGTTATAAGTAAACTAACTACAGTTATAACTACTTATAACCCCAATTAGGGTACTTATAACCCTACTTACTAAGTCCCATGATCCTTTAAGTAGGGTTTAGGGCATATGAAGCTTCAAGGCTTTAGGATGTTCCTCTAGAATGTAGTTTTCTATCGCTTATCAGGGCTGGCAAGGGGTTTACAGGATAACACTGTTTAGTTTAGCGGTTCAGGTTTAAGTTCCGGGTGAAATGTCCGCTGTTTGAACCAAAGTTGGATCCTCAACGCTCATAATTTGGGTAGGTTACTCACTTTAACATCAGGGTACACTTTTTCTTACTATTCAGGTTCAAATCAGACACCCTAAGATAACATCACCCAAGGAGCCCCCCTAAACCCTAAACCCTAGAGCCCCTCAGAGCGAGGGTCACCAGGTGCCCGCGAAACCCATAAAACCCTTACAGAGGCCCAGAAGAACCCTCATCAGAGAAAGCTTTGAAAACAGCCTGAAACCCCAAAACCCTAAACTGCATAGTTACCCTAAACCCCAAGCCCAAAGAACACATAAATCTTACTAAACAACAATACAAAACTCCATGCCCAAGACACGAACCACAAAACTAGTTAGAAACGTAGATGTCTATTCCTTGTTGGTTTCAAACACCCATAAACTGTAACATGTTACTGGCAACTGCGGTTGACGATATAAATCCTGCATTACCCATAACCAGGAATACGCCATAACTCCCATAGTTTAGGGTCCTTAAGGTAACGCAGGATTTATATCATCAACCGTATAACAAAGAAAACCGAATGGGCTTCTCTGGGCCGCCAGTGCCTCCCGGCGTGGTCGTTCAACGATCCGCGCCAAGGCTCCCAGCTTAGCTGGCCCCTGGCAAATAAGGGGCCAGAATAATTAGAATTAGAACATAATGGTTTACTTGGAGGGTCGGGGGACTTAGTAACTGGTTCTTTTAGGGACTTATAAGTACCATAGCCCCAATTAGGGTCCCTTTTAGGGTACTTATAAGGCTACTTACTACCTACTTACTAAGTCCCCCGACCCTCCAAGTGAGAACAGGGTCCGTACTCTCGTATATCTATGGTGACTCTAAGGCAGTCCAATTTCGAATGATTCATTCCCAAAGGGTCCTATGTACTATTATGGGGAATACCTCTCTAAGTCATAATAATAGCAATTCCTTATATAGAAGCCCTACATTCTACTACAGTAAACCACATAAAGTTGGAAACCGGATTAAGGCCAAATAGTGCTGGGATTCCCTATACATTACTCTTAAGGATTGAGGCTATGGGGCTTCCAACTTTTTGGCTTCTACTGTATATCGGTACATAGGACACTTTGGGATTGTAGTCCTGAAGGTAGGACTTGCAGAGCCCGCAGGCCATGAGTCAACTTCTAGGATGCAACAGTAACCCAGGAATAAAAGGGGTTCCCTCTTCTAGCCCCAAGAGTATCCTAGGAATAAAAAGGGTGCCCTTTTTGGTTTAAAGGGGCTTATAAGGGAACCCGAACCCTCAAAAAAGGGAATAAGGGCCTACTCCAGGTCCTAGTCTTTGGTATTGGGTAACTTTATAAGGAACCTAGGACTCCAAAAAGGGAATAAGAGTAGTACTGGGCATCCTAGAGCTTCTTCAGTGTGGATGCAGATTTGATACCCGGCACATGATGCAACTTCAAGATTGGAGACTCTACGTTGCCTCTGGGACAATCGGGCTTCTGGTTCCCAACAAAGTATGACGGTGCCATGGGTACCCAAACAAATCACTAACCAGAAAAGCGTCTATTCTAAACCCTCTTTTGGCTTCCTATGTATGAGTCTCGCGTCCTAGGCTCTAAGATTAGGTTTTAGGGTTTAGGGTTTAGGGTTTAGGGTCTAAGCCACTTGAAGCGTCTGGCGGTAAGGGATTTTGGGTGGAGGGTCTCGAGGTCTCACGTCCAGAGCTTACGGTGTAAAGGGTTCAATGCGTGGCCACTTGGAGGATCATGGGACTTAGCAAGTACAGTTATAAGTACCTTAATTGGGGTTATAAGTATAGTTACCCTAATTATAACCCTAGTTACTAAGTCCCATGATCCTTTAAGTAGGGGGAGCGTGCAGTCTAAGCTTGCTGTGCAAACTCCGCGCTGAAAGTTTCAACTCAGAAACCCGATCCGAAGTGCAACTTTGGAGTGTGATCGGGTTTTGAACACATACCTGGATCCTGGATTGTGGCAGCTGCTTTTGGTGCGACAAACTTGAAGCCTTTCGATGGTCAGGATGGGAACCCTGAAGTAAAAGTGACCAAAGGGCACTACTAGGAGCCTACTTGGAGGAGCATGGGGCTTAGTAAGTACAGTTACAAGTACAATAATAGGGGTTATAAGTATCGTTATCCTAATCGTCATAACCCTACCCTAGTTACTAAGTCCCATGACCCTTTAACTAGTCTAGTATGATCCAGGTTTTGGAGCTTGGGGATGCGGAGGGCTTCCAAGTATTCAGGCCGCTCTGTTATGGTCATGGTATAGAGATTAAACAAATAATAGTTTCCGTAAAGCCCCTATATACTCCTTCTATAGTATACATAAAGCACCAGTCGATCTATCTATCTATCGATCTGTCCGTCCATCTATGTGTGCGAATGTACATATATACATACACCAGTAACCCTTACAGAGGCCTTAAACGAACCACTGTTCTGATTCTTGGCCCCCCCTACAGTAGGGCCCCAAAGAAGGATAGGGATATCCCATATAAGCCCTCTTAAAAAGCAGCCCAGAAGGTAGGGATATCCCTATATAATGCATAGAATAGGGTTTTAGGGTACATTATACTACATTTATATAAAGGAACATCCCAAAATAGTATAGGTAATTATTCGGGCGCCTATATTATGTCCTTTTTCGGCCCTTTAGTCCCTGGGCTCACGGCCAGCGCTTTCAGGAGCTCCGTCCAGGCAGTGGCGAGACCTCGCCCAAGCGCGGCCTGCGGCTCTGTGTATTACGAAAAAGGGTTTAGGATTTAGGGGTTTAGGGTTTAAGGATTCTTTGCTTTATAGTCTGAGTAGGATTCTTTCGGGTACGGATTTCGATACTGTTAATTATGCTTATTAGTAGTCCTCTTGGTTCTGCTATCAGTAGCATTAATCTGCCTATCATCAATAACTTTCGAATTTTAGGACTATTAACCAGTTTCTGTTTCTTTAAACTTGTCATCAGTCGATATTATGCAATGTGGTGTTGGGTCTTAACGTGTTAGATAACCTTGTGCAGTATGCATCTGCGGATGTGGGCGTGAAAAAGCGGCAAAGGATCTAAGGAAGGGTTTGGAGATCACAAGGTGCTTGGGAATTCAGGATTAAGGCCTTTAAGGGCGCAGGGTTTGTTTTGAAGTATGATTCGACTCTGATCATCATACTTAACAGTGGCATCAGAACATACCACAAGCTACACACAAGTAGCCGGGTGACATTGAAGTTGGGTGGGCAAACACGCGCCCCACCACAAGGAAAGCATGGATCGCATGCTTCACAACACATCGCATACATCGCACCATGACTCACCAATGAAGTACCTTTTCGGTTGACCGGTTTTTTCATGTGGATCCCTGGCCAGCAAAACCGTCTGTCTTTCGTTAGGAGTGTTAAGATCTCAGCTGAAAGCCTTATCAGGGGAGGGAAATTGCTTCATTTGGGACTACGATAGTGCTGAAACGAAAGATGTGGGAGTTTCCGACAATTTAGGGTAACGTATTTTGGGTCGTTATAATAAGGATCCCAATATCTAGGGTACTATATTCTCGGAAATTCCCATGCAGGGTCCCCTGGTTGTCGCAACTGCTCCAAGTGCTTCTAGACTACTGTTTGAGAATCCCAAAGGGTCCAAAGTACCGATATAGTAGAATGTAGGGTTTCTATATTAGGAAATACTATTATAGTTTGGGGAAGTATTCCCCATAACAGTACATAGGACCCTTTGGGAATATATGGAAGACTGCAAGGCAGCCCTCCAAACCCGGAAATCACTACAAACTGCCCTGTAAATCAAGTGCTATAGGGGCCTCAGTTATTCGAATAGGCTTATGGGGCCCATTATACTACAATTATAATCAGGAGCCCGCAAAATAGTATAGGTGACTAGTGAAGCCCCTATGCTAAGCTCTGTAGAACCTCATGAGCCGTCACAGGAGTTACACATCGGAACCATCTTGCGAAGAAGAAGACAAGCTCCTCAAGAACATCGAACCCCATCACACCAGCTATATAAAGCCAACAAATTTAAAATTTCTCGCATGGGCGTTCTAAGTCGATAAAACCGAAGCCCAGCATGCAGCCTCGAGTTCCACGGCGGAAGTGCTCAAGACCGGCCTTGTAGCCGTGAACTCAATACAAAGGCCGAAGCTGCTTTAGGAGGAAAGGGGTCAGGGCCAGGGACTTAGGTAGGGCCCCAAAAAAGCACATAGGATAGGGATATCCCATATAAACCCCTGTATAATGAAGCCCGATAAGGTAGGGATATCCCTAGAACATGTTCATGCTTACGTCCCTTTTTTGGGTCCCTAAACTTCGGGTTTCATGCCTCGGCCTACATCCATTAGACATGGGTTTTGATACGGAGCCCTCAGGAGTCGTAAGACTAGTTATTCCCACACCCGGAAATTACATGTCTTGAGGCTTCTCCATGGTCCTCTGAAGGGGTTGGAGGATAAATGCTGCGTGTTTTTTTCTGTGAAGGTCTCTTAGAAGGGCTGCGGGTCTTTAGGATTAATGCTGTTGATTCAACGCCGAAATCGTTATGGCAACAGCAACAACCACCGCAACCAGCTACGATCATCATCATCATCACCATCACCATCATCAGCAGCTTCAGAAGTACGAGCAGCCGCTTCAGCACCACGATCCTCAAGATCGTTGGGGCCACTGTCCCCGGAAGAACGCATCACACACAGCGAAGGTAAGGATGAAAATAATGATGCAGACCAAGACGAGGACGAGCATCAGCATGAAGATGGTCAGAAGGATTAGGGCGATGATCGTGAGCGTCACGTACGTGGCCAGTGGAGTCCAAAGAAACCCATCTCCCTAAAAGACTCGGAACGTTCTTTTTGCTGCAAACTGTGCTTTGGCTCCAGCCTATCTTGCCAAATCTGCCAGGCTGCGCAGAGTTCTAGCTACCTGAGGAAAGCGAACATAGGTAGCAGTGTCTGCCACCAAATTTAAACCCTGAACTGAAGGGCCCCTATAGTCCCGACACCCAAACCGCCAAAAAACAAAATTACACCACACACTCAAACTCCTACTTAAGCCTACACACCCCGAGGACCCCCACGATAACCCCCCGCTGAACCGCTAACCCCCACCCCTCAACCCCAAAACCCCAAAAACCCTAACCCCTAAACCCCTGAACTTGCAAAACCCTAAACCCGCAACCCCTTAACCCTAAGCCCCTGAACCCAAAACTCCAAACCCTTAGACCCCAAACCCCTGAACCCAAACCTCCAAAGCTATATTTTTGAACCCTACTATAGATCCCTTAGAGAGCCCTTTAAGGACCCTCTTAAAGGAACCCCCAAACCTCCTGTAAGGCCCCGGGCGGCCAGGAGGCGGCCGTCGAAGCGGCACTCGCCGCCTCCCGTCGCAAGGCCCGCACTGCGAAGAGGAGTTCCGCCTCTTTGGAGGGTTTAGGATTCCTTTAAAGGGGTTTAAGGCTCAGGGTTGAGTTTAGCTCAAGGCTTAGGGAGTTTAAGGAGATTAGGTTTGCGGAGCTTCAGGCTTACGGATTTCAGGGTTTGGGGTTTACAGAATTTCGGGTGTAGCAATGTGGAGGTTTACGGATAAGGAGTTTAGGGCTTAAAGAGTTTCGGGCTCACGGAGCTTAACTTTCAAGGCTCAAGGAGTTTAGGGTTTACGGAGTCTCGGGTCTGGGGGTTTATGGAGTTTAGCGTTTACGGCATTTCGGGTTCAGGGAGTTGACGGCTTAGGATGTTTAAATTTACGGAGCTTCGGGTTTAGGTATTCTAGGGGGGTGTGCAGAGTTTCGGGTTTAGTGTGTTGCAGGACGTGGGGTTTGAAGAACTTGAGGTTTACGGAGTTTCGGGTTTAGGGGTTTAGGGAGGTTAAGGCCCCAGGATTAAGGAGTTAGGGTTGTTGCAGGCATCGCAGACGGAGCACCTTGCTACCATTGTCATGCTTTGCGACTGCTTTCTTGCAGTTGCGAGCGATCTCGTTGGACTGTGTTGAGCATCACTCTTGCCATCAAGATTGCTGATACCACGAGATGCATTGCGAGCCTTCGCAAGTCTCAGCTGAATGTTGGCCGCACTAACGCTCAGGTTCCGTGCTCGGCCATCAAGTTCCAGTTTCATGCTTTACCACGTGCCTGGCAAAAAATGCTCCGGCACAGTATCTTGCTGTGCATTACTGGCACGAACTTCAGTTTCTGCGCATTGCCTTTTGCGATTCTTTCCACCACCTCCTGAGCAGCATTCTACGCCTCAGCTTTATGAAATCGAGGCTGGTGAGGCTATGGGTAGTGTTGTAGTAGCATATGAACATATCCTCACTTGCGCTACCGAGGCCCCCGGCTCTTTCGAGCCCGGGTGCGCTCCCAGGCCTCGGCTGTCGAGTCCTTAAGCCCTCAAGGGTCCCAGCTATGCAGTGAAGACTATATTGTCTTGCGCATTGCTCGTTCGATTCTAGATGACTAGGTCAGAATGCAATAAGTGGCTCAGGTCTTAATTTCAATCCAGCCGTGTTCACGACCATGCCTTGGAAAACTAACCCTGTTGACTGGCCGCTTTACAAGCGAGTCTGGGAATTGTGGTGGAGATCTGCACGCAGTAAAGATCCGATGGCCGCGTCATTCTGACTTCCTGCGGTATGCGCCCTGAAAAACTCCATGAGCAAGCGACGTATCAGCACCACTGCGCTGGGGGACTCGCCTTGCGGCCTCGAGTGCGAATCGCTGCGATGCCATTGTGATGCTACCTCCGGGTCTGGGGTTACAATGACATATGGGGTGCAACGAAGGCATGCACGCGGTAACACACATCCTATGTATAGGATCCTTCAAGAAAACTTCCTCCGTCTGCACAGTCGGATCGTCGAGCATCCATGCGGCCCAGTTCATCCTCCCCGCTGTCGCTTCAGAGCCTGGTGTCAGAATGCCTCAAAGGCGTTCTGGAAGTGTACTGGCCCTTCGCTGTGTCAACAAAAGTTACGGCAGCCTAGCCACAGCATGCCCAGAAGGAGCTGGCATTGCTGCTGCCCCTGCGCTTTCGGCAAGTTGACAAGGTTGAGGCGCGGTCGGACTGCCGCAAGGCACCCTGCCACGTGAGGGTCCGCGCTTTCCTGGAAAAGATCGCATAAACATGCAACCAACCGCAAAGCCACCACCACTTGGGTGGCGATGTGGCCCGCTGGAAACAGGTGTTGCGCAGGGAAACCAGAAAAAACAGGTGTTAGTTAGGAATGCCATCTTTGCGCGAGTACGACTCGATGGCCTTGAGGAGAGCTGTGCCAGCGCCACTTCCCTGGCGTTCTGCCACTATGCCAATGTAGCTCCGCTCCACCAATCGGAGCCCCATCCTAGCAATTTGGGGGTTACGTAGGTGCAGCGACACGTGAACACACTCCCTTGGGGCGCGTCTTTAATGCCCTGGGCAGTGTATATTGTGAGTCAGTCAACACATGTGTGCAACCACGAGGTTTGCGTCTCTTTGATTTCGAGGGGCAGGCTGCTACCAGGAGCGGCACCCTGTTCAAGCTGGTTTCGCTCGACAGGGCGGAACTCAAATTTCTAAATCAGCCACCAGGTTACTATAAGGGTTCCCATAAGGGCTACTATAGGGGTTTAGGGGTGTAGGGGTTTTAGGGATTTAAGGGTTTAGGGTTTAGGGGTTTGTTGAAGTTGTTCAGGGTTTCTCTGAGGGTTCCTATAAGGGTTTCTATACGCTATACGGGTTCTATCAGGGTTCGAGAAGGATTAGTTTCAACTGCCGGGTAGAGTTGCGGGTTTCAGGATGTTTCCGGTGTAGGGTTGGAGGTCTGGCTTTAGAGCTTGGGGTTTCGGGCTTTGGCGGCTTCAGTGTCTTCGGATGGTAGAGAAAAGAGGTTTAGGGTTTAGGGTTTAGGGTTTAGGGTTTAGGGGTTTCGGGATCAGGGTCAAGAGTGTGGGACGCTTGCGTGAAGTGTTGCCTGGGTGTTGCTAAAAGTTCGGTCATGCTTTTCCTCTGCCCAGGAGCGACGGTGGCATTTTGTAGACTGCAACATGACACTGAGATGCAACGAAGAAGCTGAGAATCAGGGTTTGAGGGATAGCGCCGACCCAGACGTGCACAATCTCAGTCAGACTGAAACCCAAATGCTGCAGGCATGCGTGTAGGGTTTTGGGGCCCACTGTACTAGAGTTATAATAAGGGACCCCCAGAATAGTATAGGCAATTATTCAGGCCTCTATAGTACGGCGCAGACTTATTCGACTAACGCCCTTCAGCTGGACCGCTGGCTGGGCCCAACAACCTAAACCCCAAGCCCTTAAGCCCATCTCTCCTCAAACCTCCTGTAGTGCATATATACCCAAAGTGCTAGATGCCCTATATAACCCGAAACTTCTGCAATAACCCCCCCAAACAAACACCAAAACCTAAATCTTTCGCTCTGAAACACCCCGACAAACCAAACTTACTCGTCCAGTATCCAACTAAATGCTAGTTGTTTACGAGCCTAGGAGAATTGAAAAGTTACCTGTAGAACAAAAAGAGTCAGAGTCCTATACTTTACCACAAAGCAAACGAGGGCTCCTCGCGGCGACGGAGTGTTGCCAGCCGCCGCAGGGACGCCTCTGGGGCCGATCGAGCACCGCAACGATTGCGGCTGCGGCAAATGCCCCCATACGGTAACAGTCCACAATAATGCTGCTATCAAGGGCCGTCTATATCTATGTTACAGATTCTTAAACTGTTACTGAGGGTGGCAGTATCCAAGCTACTTGCTTCACTAACTCCTAGGGTTGAGGTTTTAGACAAGGGCTTAGGGTGAGGGATTAGGGTCTAGGACTGTGCATTCGTTATTCCTGTGTTCTCGTTGCGCGCATCTGCGCCCTCCCAATGCCCAGACCTTCCAAAATCCCTCAATTAAGGAATATACCTTAAATTATAATAGGATCCTTAATATGATTTAAGGTATATTCCTTAATTAAGGGATTTTGGAAGGTCTGGGTGGAAATATGCAATCCTAACACAAAAGCAAGAAGACGTGTGTGCAGAGGCAGCCTAGACCCCCCCAACGGCCCCCTGTTATTCCCCACGTAGCCAGTATTAAACCTACTTGTCGGGTATCATGGGGAAGTAAAGGTTAACCTTTTTGGTCATACAGGGATTATATAGGGACTATACTACCCAAAAAAGGCTAAAGGTTGCTGGTCCCGAGAAATTGCTACGAGCTCCAAACTCCGTGAGCCACCGGATGAGCTTGCCCGCAGCTGCGTGGTCATCCGCCGAGTTTCTCATAGGGATCCTTAGGGGTGTAGGGGACTATATTTCCTTAAATAGGCCTTATTAGTCCTTATTATGGGCCTTAAGGCCCCCTACCCCCCCTCCCCCTACACCCCTAAGGATCCCTATCAGTTTCGCAAGCTCGAGGATGCTCGGGGGGGTCGGCAGCTCTCACGCTCCACCTCGTCGAGCATGCAGTGGTGATGATCTGCGGGTTTAGGGATTTCGGGTTTAGGGTGAACATATCCAAGCCCAAAGGGTCCTATGTACCGATATAGTAGAATGTAGGGTTTCCATATTAGGAATCACTAGTATGACTTAGAGAAGTCTTCCCCATAACAGTGCATAGGACCCTTTGGGAAGGCTCGCTGAAGTTAAAATTCGCCTCTTTGCGCTTGGTCCAGGCTTCTGGCTCCTGGCAAGTCTCAAATTGCCCAAAGGATCCTATATACTTCTATGGGGAATACCTCTCTAAGTCATAGTAGTAATTCCTAATATGGAAACCCTACATTCTGGTATATCGGTACATGGGACCCAGGGGGGTAGCCATACTTGGAGGGTCGGGGGACTTAGTAACTGACTATTTTAGGGACTTATAAGTACCATAACCCCAATTAGGGTCCCTTTTAGGGTACTTATAAGTCTACTTACTACCTACTTACTAAGTCCCCCGACCCTCCAAGTACTTGACAGCAGACCAGCACGCTCTGTGGCTGCAGCTGCAGTCGCCAGCAACCCCATGGCACACGCAAAGCGTGCGCTTGATGGAGGCGAAGCCCAAACCCTAAACCCTAAACCCTAACCCTGAACCCCTAAACCCTAAACCCTAACCCTAACCCTAACCCCTAAACCCCTAAACCCTAAACCTTGACCCTAAACCCTAAACCTTAACCCTAAACCCCTAAACCCTACACCGGCTTTAAACTATTGCGGGAACCCTGTCCGATGATCGTAGCTCAAGCCCTTCGTTGACAACCCCGAAGAAACTACATTTTCAAGGACTTATACAAAGAAATCATAATCAACGTCAAGGCTGGAGTCTGTAGAGGGGGGATGCATTTTTTGAGGGTTTAAGGTTTACCTTAACCCCGAAGAAGCTACATTTTCAAGGACTGAAACAAAGAACTCGTAATCAGAAGCCCTAAAAAGGTCGGTTATTCAGGGTTATGGTTTTCTGACTGGTACGCTTACCCTTTAGGTTGACTGCTGAGAAGGGCTCAGGGTACAACAGGGTCGGACTATATAGTAATGTTCTGACTCACTTGCAATCCTATACTTATCTGTCTATACTCTACTATTCCCCGAAATCCTATTCTGATGGTTAAGGCACCTGCAATCGCACAAAAGCACATAACACCCTGCACCACAAGTGTTTCAGGTGCAGCCGCCCATAACCCTCAATCCTCAAGCCAAGAGTTGATGGCTCAAGGATTGAAAGCAACCTTAGGGTTTAGGGAGGGGAGCAATGCAGCTTCGACCCCCATGATGAGACGACGAAGTGCCGTGAATCTTTAACACTTGACCTTAAAAACCCCCTACCCCTTTTTCACGCCCTGATAGCACTCTTGTCGGAATTCTCCTTAGTTGCTGAGTTCATAAGCCCCAAAAGGAGTACAATTTCAGTTTTAATAGTGGGTAATATTATCCCAAAAAGGGTAAAGTGCATCCACTCAGCTACTGAGCTGGAATTCTCCAACACCCTTTGTTGGACCACCTACTCCCAGCCAGCCTCGATGTCTGCATCGAGTCCTACGGCGACAATAGGTTGTGCAACCACGGGATTGGAATTCAGGGTGGAGCTTATTTGGTGTGCCTGGATTCGGGTTTCGGTTTAGCGCTTCAAAACTTAAGCTACCCAGTAACCCGATAACCATAATAATACCTGTTTCAGCCAAAAATAAGCGACCAATAGCAACGACAAACGACATCAGGGTATTACTTGGAGGCCCGAAACTAAATCGTACTGATTCAATAGCCTAGGGATGTTGAAGATTAACCTGTAGGTGTATACCTATACATAAATAAATAAATAAATATATACATACACTATGACCAATTGCAGATTTAGGGTCCTGAAGTGTAACTAACCCCAATAAAATAGCGACAATGGAGGCGGCACGCATAGGCTCCTTCTATATATGAACCCCGAAAAAAACCACTATTAAGCCTTTGGGTAGGTAGATCGCAATTCGTGCTGCAGGATGCTAGGGCGCAAGTGGTTCCAAGGTGCAGTGCGACGCGTCTCCAAGCCACTACTTGGAGGGTCGGGGGACTTAGTAAGTAGGTAGTAAGTAGACTTATAAGTACCCTAAACGGGACCCTAATTGGGGTTATGGTACTTATAAGTCCCTAAAATAACCAGTTACTAAGTCTCCCGACCCACCAAGTACCAAGTGCTTGAGGATTTCATGTCGAAGGGCTCCTTGTTATGTTTGCTCGGACCCTAAGGAACCTGCCGTTTGAGGGCTCCCTAATATGATTTCTTGGTAGAAGTCCTTGAAAAGGTAGGTTACTTGGGGTTAAGGTGGGGCTTGAGGATTTAGGGTCTCCTTGTTGTGGCTAAATTCGGCAGGAGCCTCTTTTGCAGCTGGGCGTCTACGGTAGGTTGGATAGGGTCCTGGAAGTCGAAGCACCCTAAAGCCAAAGGGTCCTATGTACCGATATGGTAGACTGTAGGGTTTCCATATCAGGAATTACTATTATGACTTAGGGAAGTATTCCCCATAACAGTACATCGGACCCTTTCCCATATCAGGAATTACTATTATGACTTAGGGAAGTATTCCCCATAACAGTACATAGGACCCTGAACCCAAATCCCTAAACCCTAAACCCCAAACCCCTAAACCCTAAACCCTTGTCCCCATAACAGTACATAGGACCCTTTGGGAAAGCTGGCTACGCAGAAGCCTAGGCTGGTGAGAAGAGGCAGCAACTGTTCTGGTGAACTTAGAACCCTAGCAAAAACTGTAGTTTTAGCTGTTTCTTAGGGATTATAACAACCAAAAATTTAAAAATATTTCTAAGTACCGCTAAGTTCTGGGTACTATAGGGGCCTTATTAAGTAGAATAGGGTTTGGGGTATACTATACGTTAGGAACCCCGTAATAGTGTTGGTAATTATGGTTGCTCTATCATAGGGGCCTAGCGCCCTAAAACTGGCTGACTACAAAGACAACTACATTGGAGAGAAGAGCTAGTATACCTAAAGCTCCTGTCCGTCTGTCTGTCTGTCTGTCTGTCGGCAGAATGCCCCATGCTCTCTGTGGCAACGGCTTAGGGTTTTGGGTTTTCCCTGCTTCCCAATATCCTAGGGGCTAGAAGCCAAAAAAACTTTCACAAGTTGGGGGTTGGGGTCTTGCGGTCTACTGTAAAGGCGCCTCGGTGGTTAGAAGAGGGGTAGGTCTCTTCAGGGTTTAGGGTGTAGGGTTTAAGGCTCTTCAGGGTTTAGGGGGCTCCACTACTTGTCCATAGTCTTCCAGTCAAGACAGAACTCCCCATTCCGAATGCGCCCGAAGGAATTCGTGGTGCCGCTTGGGTAAGCCCTCAACCCTGAAACCGATCCGTGTTTCTTTTAAATCGGCACTACACTACCTGGCCTGCAAGTACCAAAGCCCTGATTTGTGGGACTTTTTCTAGGGCCAGGGTTCAGGGTTTAGGGTTTGTATGCTCGTAAACCAACGATGAAAAACTTGAGAACCAAAACACGATACTGCATTGAAATTCGGGATCCTATGGGTAGGTACTGAAAGCCCAAAGGGTGCTATGTACTGTTATGGGGAATACCTCTCTAAGTCATAATAGTAATTCCTTATATGGAAACCCTACATTCTACTATATCGGTACATAGGACCCTTTTGGCAAGGTTTGGTACCACAGGCCTGCATTGTCGGCGTCCAGCTCCCAGACTCGTCCTCATAAAGCTGTAATTCCCGCACTCACTCGGGTTTAGGGGTTTAGGGTTTAGGGCTTTAGGGGTTTAGGGTTTAGGGATTTAGGGGTTTAGGGTATCTACTAGGAAAGCCGAATCCTCAATAGCAGCATGCCTGCAACTGCTTGATTTGGCAATGACACGACAAAACCAGATAAAACATCAACACCATGTGAGCCAACTACAAAACACGCATTGTAGATCATCTACAGTACAAATGTAAACCCTTCTCTCTTAAGCTTCTAGTCTTCGCTATCTGAGCTCCGAACGTTGCAGCTGGATCCATTCTTCTGGAACTGGCATGGCACTGCACGCAGTCCCTCATTCACTGCGAACTAAAGCTTTAAAGTTTGGGGGCTTTGCGGTGTTTCACAGCTTCGTGCTTTCAGGGTCTTAGGGCTTTCAGGCTTCAGTTGAGGGCTTAATGGTCTTATTGCTTAGAGTCTCGCGTAGGGTGAAGGGACACGGCATGATAAGCTATGCCTAATAGCCCCTTGGGCTACACTGTCTGCAGCACGGCATCAAGACCTACCTTGGCCCCCACTAGCTTTCTGCGGGGACTCATCTAAGGAGATCATACTAAGGAGCCCTAAACCCTAAACCCCAAACCTTAAGCCCTTCAAGAGAGTGAGGCCAAATCTTTGCACTTAGCTAACGCTTAAATCAGGGTCCTCGGGTCCGTCGAGCCAAGGAAAGTCATGTGTAAACCGGATCTGACGCGTCAATGCGCATGGGGAACACGGGCCTTTACTTGGAGGGTCGGGGGACTTAGTATGTAGGTAGTAAGTAGACTTATAAGTACCCTAAAAGGGACCCTAATTGGGGTTATGGTACATATAAGTCCCTAAAATAACCAGTTACTAAGTCCCTCGACCCTCCAAGTAGGGCCTTAGGCCTTCAGGGTTTAGGCTTTAGGGTCCCTGAACTCTAAACGTCATGGGGTAAGGAGGGGGTATAGGGGACTATACTTCCGTAAAGCCTCATGTCACCCTGTTCAGCACCTCGTTATTTAAAAATTAACGATACAGCCCCGCTAGCCACCCTAAGCGTCCTTACGAAAAGGGGCAGGTCGGAGTCACGGTGGCCTACCACTCGAGACAACATGTTCTATCGGCCGAAGCAGTCCGAATAGACTATTGAGGTATGTTATGCTGTACGCAGCTTTTCATAAGGAGCCCTAAGGAATACCGTTGAGGTAGTGATCCCGACCCCTGTATCTACCTAAAGGATACAGACACAAGTTGCATGCCGCAGAGGGATAATCAACGATCAGACTGTAACTCTCTTCTCGCGGCGGGAAGGAATCATGGCCCCAAAGTACTACTTAAAGGATCATGGGACTTAGTAAGTAGGGTTGTAAGTAAAGTAACTACAGTTATGCTTACTTATAACCCTACTTACTAAATCCCATGATCCTCCTAGTACTCCACTAGACTGATACTGGACCCTAACCCAACATCTTCCAAAATAGAGGTCGGAACAAATTGAAGCGGGCTTTCCCTGATTATAGCTTGTAGCCCTATAGCTTGAGTACTGTCCCCATACAGTAAGAGTCTATAATAGGGCTACTATTAAGATCCTATATAGCAATATTGTGAATATTATCCAACTGTTACTGAGTGGGGGCAGTACGGCAGTACCCAACCTGTAGCCCTAACATTATACTGTCTGTTGTAATCAGAGTCCTGGGGAAGGAAGGACTTCACGAATCGATTAGGGAAGCTTCAAGTTGGTTGTTGCTTTGTTTAGCAGCTGGGGGTTTCCGAATTTTACGGGTACCTTGTTTGGGGTCCTTATAGTAAGGATCCGACCATTTAGGGTACTAGATTAGGGTCCCCTATTTGCGGAATTTCAGCTGCTTTGGGGTTTAGGCTTTTAAAGCCTGGTTCGTGCCTTGAGGTTTCGGCTTCTTTAGAGTAGAGGCTTTCGGGAGGTTCTTATCTGGCACAAATTCGTGTGCATGCCGCTGATTTCAAGTTCCCCCCGGTCCAGGGTCCGTTTAATCATACGGGTAATTATGGGGTTTAGGCCTTAGGGTTTAGGGTCATGCTACTAAACCCTAGATATCACGAGAACTTGCAGCATCTTCCGCTCTTTTGCGTCCATGCGAAGGCATCGGTGTAGGCCGAATTCCTGTACAAGGCTTGTGAGGCCTGTGGAATCAGAGCTCTTCTATCGCAGGATGCGAGGTTTACTCCAGAAGCTCAGCGGATGGCATGGGAGTGCGAATAAAAGCTGTCAATAGTACGTAGTACCTGTAGCTTTGGCTTTTGCGTTTGGGGTTCAGGCTTCATTGAAACCATGGGAGAACCGCGACCTCTGCAGGTGAGACGCTTTTTGTGACACTCTGGGAAAACGCGAGAAGCCGCCCTCTGAACAAGGAATTCCCAGAAAAGCCCTGCCATGTCAAGCTGCACAGGACGTGTCCTCAGCAAAGCTTTAGCGTTTTTTTGGCTCAGGGCTTGTAGTATTTGGGTGGTTGTCAAAATTATGGTCCCTTTTGGGGTACCCAAAATAATAGGTGCCGTACTACAATAGGGACCCCAAAAGGGGCCCTAATTTTGACAACCACCCATTTGTAGGGCTTCGAGGGTCAACTGTTGAGCTTATAGGGTTTGCGGCTTACAGGGTTTAGCGAGAACTCTAGGGTTTGTAGGGGCCTAGGGTTCAGGATATGTCAGGCACGCTCTGCTTATATCTTGGACACATTTTTAAACGGCCCCCTGCTGACACTCCCTGCGAGAATGGGGTGAGGAATTCTAAATTTCAATATCTCAACCCTACGAAATAGTAGGCTAATCTCAAAGCCCTAAACTGTATGTTCTCGGATCCAGATGAACCCTAAGCCCTTTGCCAGGTCAGAAGCATGAAGCATGCGAGACTGTAACCGGTAAACGTTATGCAACATTGACCCTACTATGGATGGAAGCTCTTCGCGTTTGTCGTAACTTCTTCTATGGTTAGGATTTGCACTCTAGTAAGAAACCAAGGTATTTAAATACACAGGAGGTTAAGTACGACACCCGTGCCGAACAAAGTGATAAAGGCCTCGATATTAAACAGCTCTTGTCAGTGCCACATGAAGGCTAAGGGGATGCCGCTGATACTTCTTCTGGGAGAGGGATGGGTCTACGTGTACCCTAAACCCTAAACCCGAAACCCTAATAAGAGACACCCCAAAACCCGCACCATGAACTCTAAACTCCAAACTCCAAAACCCACACCCTACCTCAGCCCCAAAAGAACCTAGATGTTTAAGGACGTATATAAAGAAATCACAATAAGGAGCCCTAAAACTTAAGGTAGGTTTTTCAGGGTTACTGCAAGGTAACTCTTAAAACTAGCCCGAATAACCCCAGATCTCCTAAACCCAAAGGCCTCCCTAAACCCTCAACCCTAAACCCCTAAACCCCTAAAGGGAACTCCAGAAAGTTGGAATATGGTTTCAGGGTAGGATACCTTATAATTTATCATAAAGGGCGTAGGATAATCATATTCCAACTTTCTGGCCTTTACTTTAAACTCTCAACCCTACACCTTACACCCTAAACCCAAAAATTGGAATATCATTATCGTATCCCCTTTAAGGTAAATTATAGGGTTTAGGGTTTAGGGTCTCAACTTTCTGGAGTTCCCTTTAAACCCAAAAGGCTGAAGAGGATCTTCGGGCTTTCCCGATGCCAGGTGTCCGACAATCTGCGTGGTCGATGCAGAGGAAAAACCCAGAGCCTCCAAAACCCCTTAATTAAGGAATATACCTTAAAATCATATTAGGGATCCTATTATAATTTAAGGTATATTCCTTAACTACGAAGGGGTTTTGGAGGCTCTGGGAACACGAAGCAACCTGAGAACACATCATGGCTTTCGTCGAGTACCCAAAGGCCCCAAAGTAGTTCCTTGTTGGGGTTCATATGTAGAATCCTATGAGGTAATCCCAAAAAGGAACTACCTTGGGGCCTATGGGTAATGTAGGAACCTGGGCACGGTTTAGTTTGGGGTTTAGGCTCCGGGAATTTTGGGGATAAGGTAGGAAGCTGATTAAGAAACCCCTGGGTGTATAGCCCCAAAATAGTAGGGTTCATATTTGAGGAACCCGGATAAAGGCCCAAGGTTTCTTAGTGAGGTTCCTACATCAGGGGAATCTTCCGAACTGCCCTGGGATTAACAACCGAATATCAGACTAGAGGCTTGGGGTATACATTATGCTATACTTATGATACTATACCCCCTTAGAACCATAAAAAAATGATGTGTTTGATATTCTCTTGGGTTGTATATGAACAACATAAAAACGATTCCTAAGGAGACTGTAGTATACTGATACTGGGACTAATCAGGGGATGTTCGTGCTAGTTGTTCTGGCCCTTAAAAGATTTATGGGGAGGGAGGGTAATGCGTATAGTTTCGGTTTAGGATTTTTGAGCCCTTGCTGATTCTTCAGCCCTTATAGACAGACCCGTACAATCATGAAAAGGCACGAAAGCTCCAAAGTCTACGCACCCTACATACTGAACCCCTAAACCGCTACATGCGCCGAAAAAACCCCAAGGCCCCAACATTCACCCCCTGAACTCCCTAACAGCCCTCATATAGTAGCCCGCAAAATCGCTAAATGCTATATTCCTTGGGGTTCCTAAAAATGTACTAAGATACATCCCCCACCCCTATCCTTAAAGGCCCATCGCATAATTAAAGGCCCCGAAGACCTTCCCGAAATGCACAGAAAACCATCCCCCAGAAAGGGCTCACGCCCTGAATCCCCCTAGAACCATCTGAAACCTCTGAACCCTGAAACCCTAAAACCCGAAAGCCCTAAACCCCGAAGCCCTTAACTCAACCCTAAACCCCAAAACCACGAACAACCCCACAAACAAAAGCCTGAAAACCCTTTAAACAGATCATTAACTACTATAACAACAATCATTAATAGAATCACAAAAGAAAACGTGAACAAAAAAACTTACAGTGACACCCTTGGCTCCCGCCTCTCCACCAAGAAACCCCAGCTGAGAACCCTTAAACCATCTGAAACCCTAAAGCCTTAACCCTAAACCACAAAACACCTTTAAACAAAACCTAAACCTTTTGCACACCACTAAAAACCATAAAATAAGCACTGAAACACTGAAAGCTGAAAGCCAACAACAAAAAACGCACACTAAACACACCCGCAAAGAAAAAAACACACGAATGCGCTAAACACCCGAAACCATGAAACCCTTGGCTTCCGCCTCGAGAGCTACTCGCGGCTTACCAACCCACGAGCCTCCGGGAGGAAAACTTCGGGTTTAGGAGTTGCCTTAACTCATAGGGACCCTGAGGGTTTATGTTTTTTTTTTTTAAAGTGCGGGTTTATGGATTTTAGGGTTCTGGGTTTGTTTTTAAGTGCAAAGGGTTTAGGGTTTAGGGGGGGGTAAGGGGGAGGGGGGTAGGGGACTATACTTCCTGATGTAGGCCTTATGAAGTCCTTATTGACGTAAGGCATTCGTATCTACTATTTGCTTAAGAACCCCCAAAAAATAAAAAGTATATTCCTTATGGGTGTAGTATAGGGATTATTATTTTTATTTTTTGGGGGTTTCTTAAGCAAATAGTAGGTATTACTGACTAAGCAGTTCGGGGCTTGCGTTGCAGGTACTTTTGGGTTCCGTAGGGTTTCGTCTTATGGTTTTTGTTTGATGGAAGGAGGCGGGTGAAGGGATGTCAAAGTGTGGGGTTTGAGGATTTGGGATTGGAGAAGGAATTGGGTTCAGGGGGTAGGGCTAGGACGGCTAGGATTTAAGGAGTTTCTGTAGTATGACTGGGTTTTGGGTAGGTCACGTCAACACACATTTCACATAAACATGTATATGCAAATCAATGCGAAGCGTTCCAGGTTTGTCCATGTGTGCAAACAAGTTCTCCTACGTGTTTGCTTGTACGTGTGCCGATATGTGTCTGTATGTAAACGAGTCAGTCGGTATAGGCTCTATCAGCTTGTCTGTGGTGACCCCCCTCTCTCTCTCTCTCTCTCTCTCTCTCTCTCTCTCTCTCTCTTAACCTTCATCTGTCCTTGGAACTTCTGCTCAGTCTTAATCCTAGTCTTAGATCTTCATCCGAAAAGAAAACCCTAGTCTCTATATCTCTATCTCTCTCGCCCTCTCTTTCTTGTATGGAGGAATACGATGCCTAGGGAACCCGAAACCCTTTCTGTGGGCGGAGTACCCCAGAATCACCATACTAGGGCCCCCCAAAAGCACATAAGCAAAGATAAGGATAGTGATATCCCATATAAACCCCCTTAGAATGGAGCCCAATAAGGTAGGGATGTCCCCATAAAATGCTTATGCTTATGTGCTTTTGGGGCCCCTAACATGCATCCCTCGGCGCACATCCGTGCCTGTGGGAAAGCCGAGGGCGGCGCACCTTAGAGCCGGGATGAAGGGTTTACCTTACTTAAAGGATCATGGGACTTAGTAAGGTTCCTTAAAGGGCTCCTTTAAAGGGATCTATAGGGTTCCTTAAAGGGATCGAGAGGGTTTAGGGTTTAAGGGGCTTACTTGGAGGATCACGGGACTTAGTAAGTAGGGTTTAGGGCTCCTGTTAAGGGTACTATAGGGTTCTATACTAGGGTTCCTTAAAGGGATCTATAAGGGTTCTAGAAGGAGGATCATGGGACTTAGTAAGTAGGGTTATAAGTAAAGTAACTACAGTTATAATTACTTATATCCCCAACTAAGGTACTTATAACCCTACTTACTAAGTCCCATGATCCTCCGAGTAACCCTGAATAACCTACCTTTTAAGGGTTCCTTATTCTGACTTCTTTGTACAAGTCCTAAAAAATGTAGGCTCTTCGGGGTTCAGGTAGGAGTTTAGGGTAAAATCCTAAACCCTAAAGCTTGGGGTTTAGGGGTTTACTGGGTTTAAGGGTTTAGGGGTATATAGGGAATTAGGGTCTTAGGGATTGGGGTATTCGGAGTTCGGGATTGTGAGGGCCTGGGCTATCTCAGACCCTCGCGAAAATCTAGAAAGTAGATCCCTTAATTTGGGGCCCTATACTACTTTATAGGAACCCCCATTAAGGGATCTGCTTTTTGGATCCTCCCGGGGGTCTGGGATGAGTGTTTTAGGCATAAGAGAAGGAGGAGGAGGAGGAGGAGGAGGAGGAGGAGGAGGAGGAGGAGGAGTTTCGGATTTCGAACTTACGGCATGAGGGCTTTTAGGTGGCAGGATCCCCCTGATAATGCAACTTTAAAGGGTCCTATGTACTCTTGTGGGGAATACTTCCCCAAGTCATAATAGTAATTCCTGATATGGAAACCCTACATTCTACTATATCGCTACATAGGATTCTTTGGGAACAAGAACCCTGGCTGATATTAATGGTTGAAGCTTTATACCTCAGAATACGGCTTCGGGGGTGCATATCCTGGTGTTTTGTAGCTAGGAGCCCTTGTTTGACTCCTTTGCAGCTTCGACGTACCTTAACCCAAACGCCGCAAAGTCACTCAGAACTGAAAACTTGAAATCGAACACAAAACGGATTAGCGGTTGCAGGTAGACACCCTAAACCCTTAGGTGGGGGCACTACGCTGTGCTGGAGCGAGCAGCTCGGGGCATTCCACACACGAGCAAGCGAACTGACACACTGTAAACCCTGAACCATCTACCCTCAACCCTACATCCTTATCCACCCTAAGCCCTAAACCCCAAACCACCCCACACCAGCCTAAACCATCTTTAACCCTTTATATCGCCCTATAATAGAGTCTTTAAACCCGAAACCACCCTAAACCTTAGACCTTAAACTCCACCTAGAGTCCTAGAGGCTCATACCCTACCCCCTTTTTTGGAAACCTAGTTTTATGGCTACCCTAAAGCAGGGGTAGGGATGAACCTACAGGTAGACTACCATAAGGCGCCGTAATAACTAGAATACTACACTATAGTTATAATAAGGAACTCCCAAAATAGTATAGGTAATTCTTTAAGCCCCTTATAGTGCAGGCCCTACCTTAACCCCGAAGAACCTACATTTTCAAGGATTTATATACAGAAATCATAGTAGGCCCTAAGCTCCAAATCCGAAACCCCTCAGCTGGGGCCTGGGCCATCGCGCTTGACGGCTGAACCTGGTCGTCCACTGGCGGGCCTGTCATCTCTTCGGCTGTTTTTTTCTGACACACATTTTGTGTGGGTTTTGTTTTGGGTGTAGCAGTTGGGGTTTGGGGACTCTGCATTGTAGCGCTTTGAAACACAGATAGCTCGTGGTTCTGCATGGAGTTGTCGATGGGTTGACGGCCTGCTGTTGCTGCTGCCGCTGCTGTAAGTGGCAATGCTATGATTACTGCAGACAGTCCTGACGAAACGGAAGCAGGGCTGGATACCCATGACTGTAATTGCGACCCTATCGATGATCGTGCTTCCATTGCTGCAACTGCATCAACCCTAAACCCTAAACCCTGAGCCCGTGGCCTCGTCTTTTTCTGACTCGTCTTCTCCCCTGGCATCTCCGCCCCCTTTGCCTGTCCCGGACACAAGGCAGGCGCAGGGTCTCCGGGCAAGGTGTGCAGGGTGCGGAATCGCTGAAGCTAAATACTTAAAGGATCATGGGACTTAGTAACTAGGGTTATAGTTAGGGCAACTATACTTATAACCCCAATTAAGGTACTTATAACTGTACTTACTAAGTCCCATGATCCTCCAAGTAAGATAGACCATGGCTTTGAGGAGCTTGCTTAGTGGGCGCTGGACTGACCGTCCATACTTGAGGATTGTGGCGAATCTAAAGTCAGTCGCTGTCTGCTTCTCGGCACCAACCAGCTAATTTGCACAAGCAGATACGGAACAACTTTAACCACTCGAGTCTAAACTTGCCTAATGAACGCTACATTTTCTCAACATACTGTTGATGATATACATCCTGCATGACCTTAAGGACCCTAAACTATGGGAATTATGGCATATTCCTTACTATGGGTAATGCAGGATTTATACCATCAACAGTATTGGAACCTAGAAGCTTGAGGCCATTCGAGCAATTTGGGAGTTTCCGAGAATTGGGGGTACCCTATTCTGGGGGCCGTATAATAAGGATCCTACTTTTTAGGGTACTATATTAAGGTCCCCTATTTTCGGAAACTCCCATTTGGCACACACCATCTCTGCACTGGCCTATTCCCAGCCTATGGCTTTGCGGCAGCTGGTTTTGAATGAACGCTTCTGCTGTAACAGATTGGCAGCTGTGGCAGGTCCTTCAATGCCAGCCATTGCCTGACAATGGCTGCCTATATGGCTGCCTGACTGAGCCATTCGTTCAAAGGAGCTCACCGCACTTTGGCGCAGATTTCTCGCAATACCACCCGGCAAGCCAAACTCCCTGTTGGGATCTGTTTGAGCCTGCTTTGAAACCCTAAACCCCTATACCCTAAACCCTATAAGCCCTATACCCTAAACCCTATAAACCCTATAAACCCTATAGATCCTAAGCCCTCCGCAGTGTCTGCAATGCTGACGGAGACAGGGTTGTCCTTCAAGGAGACGAGACTGGGTCCTATACCCCACATATAGTCCTTTAAAGTAGAACCCTTTAAAGATAAAGACGGTACCTTATCCGACCCGTCTATGCTTTGCAAGCGGACCGCTGCAAAGGACAAACAACTTTGAATGAGCATGACGTCGTTTGGGAGACTGCCGCTCCCTGAAAGAGTCCATGCAAATGCATAGGAGCCAGGAATCGAGTGTGGTGGCATTTAGCACTAGTAAACTAAACTAGTGCAAATACCATAATACAATGGGCATCTAAAGGGATATAGTCCTCGCTAATCATTATGATGATGATCATCATGCAACCCTCGCATCGCCGAAGGGACCCCTTAGTAGCAGGCAGGGGTTGGGATTGGGGTCCAGACTAGACTACGGACATTGCCGCACATTCTCTGGAACACCGTGAGTTGAATAAATGGTTTCGGCTAGCTAGTGCAATGTGACTAAACGCTAAACCCTAAATCCCCTAAACCCTAAATACCAGGCTTAGAGGCATGCCAGGTACTAGGGCGCGGCATCCAAAGCCCAGCTGTGGTGATCCTCTTCAAAGGGACCGCCTCTGGTTTTCATTTCTGTACAAGTATCAACGAACCTCAGGGATTGCCTCCCTCCAGCCTCTGCGCTCGTACGACTTACTTCGCATCATTGCAGATCTCTTGCTGCAGAAGAAGACCACATCATGCTACTGCCGACCCCAAACAGTGAAAGAACCCTGCAAAGCCAGCTCTGCACCCTAAACCCTAAACCCAACTCTAAACCCTATAAACCCTAAACCAAGTAGCAGTCCAGACCCAACGCGCTGAAGAACCGTGCTACTGGAGGAGCACAGTGGAGGCTTCCAAGCCCACCCGACGAGTCCAAAAATCGCACCCTAGACCTATGAGCAACCCAGGAATACAAAGGATGCCCTTTTTGGTTTAAAGGGTGTTATAAGGGAACCTAAACCCTAAAAAGGTGAATAAGGGCCTACTCTGGGTCACAGTACCAATTGCAGCGAGAACACGAGTGCAGAACTTTATCAAGGGTTTGGGGTTTTGGAGTTCGGGAGACGCAGGTCTGTGAGGGGACCACGAGTTCGTGACGAGGACACGCAAAGGACTTTGATGCAGACCCGGAAGTATACAGATACTGCTCTACACCTAAGAGTAACCTAGGAATAAAAAGAGTGCCCTTTTTGGGTTAAAGGCGGTTATAAGGGAACCTCAGCCCAAAAAAAGGGAATAAGCGCCTACTCTAGGTCCATGTGCTTCACGTAGACATGGCCCAGCATGAAGGTTCCTCTTATTCTCTCATTCCCTGAGGCTCCATGTACCTTTTTTGTATATACTTAGGACTTCAAGTAGCTACATAGGAACCCGCGTAAGGTCTTAGTATATACTTTTCCTTCTGCGTCAGGATGAAGGTTGAGGCATCTGGTGCACAAGATTGGAAAACTCGCTTCATCAGCGACCCAGAGGCGGATCAGCTCTTCTCGGTTCCCCCGTAGTACCCTTACAGGGCTACGGTTAGGGTTTAGGCTTGGGTGTTTAGGTGCGCTATGCGCTTTCAGCTGCAGGGTTTCAACAAGGCAGCTCTAAAATGAAAAGGGCGGAAGGGTACTGCTGGGGAACCTGTCTTAAACATTTCAGAGAGTCCAGGTAGGGCTTAGAGCTGTCGGGGTTAACTTTCGGGGTTGGGATCCTTCAGCCCTACAAAAAAACATACCACCGCTGCGACGAGAATTGTGGTGCAGACCCGCACACCCTAAATGCTACGGCCCAAAACCGTATATGCAAAATTGCAACTGAATGTGTATGTAATACATAATATCTGTGTATATATGTACTTATTGAACCCCGAAACCCGAAACCCAACTGAACAATCGCAAGGGCCTGCACCTCTACTCATCCGCAATGCAGGAGAGTTGGCTAAAATTCGACGAGCTGCGCATGGGTAGGGTTTCGGGGTTCAGAGTTTATGGGGCGGGCTTTGTGGCTTTACCCAGAGTCTCCATTGTAGTTTCTTGTTTGGTTTAACCAACTCTTTCATATTCAGGATCCTAGAAGGTAACCCAGAAGATTCGGAACCTGAAACAAAGACAAGGCAACGAGGTAACCGACAACAACGTACTGCCAGTCAGGGTCTAGGTAACTCCTAAAGTGCTATAGATCAAGGGGTTTATAAGGTTCAATCCTTCCTGATCTGAGGAATGTACCCGAGTCAGAGCCAAATATTTCGAATCTATCATACAGTCAGGCATATGGCTCTACAGATAATCCCTTTTGTTTGACAAACACAACTGATATACAGTAACCACATGTGGGAGTGAAGGTAGCCTGTGCCCGAACCTGGGCGAATGCGTTTAGGGTTTCGGGTTGGGTTTACAGTGTATAAAACTCTCTTTGTCAACAGCCGGGCCGCAAAAAGTTCAAACTTTCAACTATAGAGCTATACAATGCATATAAGGCCAAAAGCTTAAAGTTCCCCCGTTTACTAACTAAGAAAACGAGGTTGAACGGAGTTTAGATGGGTTTAAGGTAAAAGCCAGAAAGTTGGAATATGATTATCCTAAACCCTTTATGGTAAATTATAAGGTATCCTACCCTGAAACCATATCATTATCATAATCCCTTTAAGGTCAATTATAGGGGATCCTGCCATTATTCCATATTCCAACTTTCTGGAGTTCCCTGTAGGGTTCTAACCTGCAGCGCCTGCCAACTTCCGGTATACACCTCATCTTATAGGGTCCTTAAGGGAGGGTGGTTCGAGGGGGGAGGGTACAAGGAATCCTTAGGGGACTGTAAGGGAACCTTAGGGAGTACTAGGGAGAGTTAGGGATCACTAGGCTATATACCCCCTTGGACCCCCCTCCCTTAAGGATACTACAATCATCGTTCGAATTCCTGTAGGACCAAACTGCTAACTATGGCAACGGAGGGCTGCATCCTCAACACCCTACCATTCATCCCTCAACCCTGATTTAGGATTTAGGGTTTAGGGGTTTGGGGTTTAGGGTTTAGGGGTTTGTGGTTTAGGGTCTGAACCCCAAACTGTCTGGCTCTTTGTAGGGCTTGGGGGAATGGAACCCTTTTGTGTCCCTATAATCCCTTCCCCCAATTCCCTACCAAGAACCGGACAGAAAACCCCGAACCTCAAACCCTGACACCATGATCAGGTCTTTCAGGATCATGTTATATAGGGGCCTTAACAGCTTGAATAGAGCTTTCGGAGTCGAGTTTACCACAAACATATACGGGCTTTATCAAAGAATAAATACTCTTGCTGATCATTCCGACTTCTGCATTATTGGTCCTGCAGGATCAACTACGTTCTTGCACACCCCGGGTCCGCAAAAGAGCGAATTTGCAAAGCAAAGCAGCCTTTCAAAGATGTGGCATTCCATGGTTTACCATTCGGGTATAACCAATCTCATGTAGACCTAACAGACCGTCTGGAGATTTGCATGCCGCTGGACAGCAAGTTCCTTCCTACAGGGATATGGTGCAGTTTATGACGGTGCAGCACTGATGTTTGCTGGTGTCCACCCTACCCACCCGGTGCCAACAGGCCCTGGGTTAAAGCCGCGTCATTTCTGCGCCAGTGGCATTGAGGTGGCCTGGTTCTGTGCGGCCTCAGTGTCCGTTGAGGCCCCTTGTGGCCACAGATTCAGGCCTTGGGGTTTTAGGACCGTAGCTGCTGTCTCCTACTGACAACTGTCATACATACCAGACACAAAACTTCTTTAGCTAGTAGAAACGCCATTTAAGGCAATTCCTTATACAGAAAAATGAGGAGCTTAACTTACAACCCTAGATAATGAATGACATCCATATTGCGAATCCATATTGGGAGGACCCCAAAACAAAGCGCCACATGCCCTAAACCCCAGCGCCCAGATCCTAAACCCTCAACCCTATGAAAGAGACCTAACATGCCCTAAAACAGGCATCCCAGACTCTGACTTTGGGTATGCATGCGTGCATTTATATGCATAAAACAAGATATATATATATATATATATATATATACTGAACATGTATACGTACATACATACATACATACATACATACATACGTACTTACGTACTTACGTACATACGTACATACATACATACATACATACTTGAGACATACATAAATCTATATATATATATATATATATATATATATATATATATATATATTTTAGATATATATATATATATATGTGCGTATATATATATATACACACACGCACGCGTAGTACTGCTTTGAACCCGCTTCGTCGAGCCAGTGACCAGGCGCAGCGCGAGCAGCACGTGGACGGCCGCAGGAGCGAGCATAGCTTTCTCCTGGTCTGATAACAAAACCTGCCTTTTTTGAAGGGTCCCTATAAAATCATATTAAGGTTTATATTAAGAACCTACAAGAAAGTAGCGTTTGGTAGTTTAAGGTTTCTCCTGGTCTTCAAAGGGTAACAGGAGAGACCCCTAATAAGGACCCCTAGTAGGTATACACCCATAATGTAGCCATTATACACCCATTATACCGCCCATTATATGGTAGGGGTCCCATTAAGGGTCCCTCCTTTTGCCCTTTGAGGTCTGATAACAGCGCGCCTTATGAGGCTATTTAGGGTTGTAAGGTTTAGGGCTATTTCGGCTTTAGGGTGTTTATGGGTTTAGGGTTTAGGGCAATTTAGGGTTCAAGGTTTATATAGGGGTTTGGGGTTTATAGGGTTTCGGCTATTTGGAAGTTTCCGAAATTGGGGGTAACCCTATTTGAAGTCCTTATACTAAGGATCTTACTATTTGGGGTACTATATGATGGACTCTTATTTCGGAAACTCCGATTTAGGGTTTAGGGTTTAGGGATGTTTCATTCGTTTAAAGGGTATTTCTCCTCGTCCTCAACACAACCTTCCGTTATCAGCTGTCGTAGGGTTTTGTACAAGGCTCGTTTCCAGGATCTTACAGGTTTGATACAGAGTGTGTCTGAGGCTTTGAAACGATAGTATGTTTCTAGTGGTTAAAAGCATTTCTGCTGGGCTTTGACCCCGACAACCCTAAACCCTAAAGGCACTTTCGAAGCGTCAGACAGCACAGGACATACGGAAGCGAAAGGGTCCCTAAACCTGATACAGCTTCAGTGTGTCGGAGCTTGGGAATTCGGGCTTTGTGGGGTTTGAGGTTGGGGATTTGTTCTTGGGGTTTGGTTTTCGGATGTAGGTGTAGGGATTCGTGCCAAGTGCTACTGTCTGCCATGTGGCAGTGGTCGAAATTATCAAAACCCCAATCTCTAAACCCTGAAGCCCTAATAAAACCCTAAAGGCCTACATAGCATAGGGTCTTGGGGTATCATATACTATGATTGTAATCCGGAACCGCCAAAAAGAGTTTGTAAGTAACTATTCAGGCATCTAAAGTACTCGAAAGAGCCGTACATCTTGTCGAGGCCTACAGTAAACCCCGTAAAATTGGAAACCGGATTAAGGCCCAATAGTGCTGGAATTCCCCATACATTACTCTTAAGGGTTGAGGCTATGGGGTTTCCAACTTTTTGGCTTCTAATCTAAGCAAAACAAGTCCTGCTTGCCAGTCGAAACATGGGCCGCAGCCTCGGCAACATTTGCAGATCTTAAAAACCCTGCGCGTCCGTCGTCCGTCCCTAACCCAAAGGGTCCTATGTACTGTTATGAGGAAGTGTTCTTTTACTGGGAGGGCCGGAGAAGGGAGCGGAGTTGGGTTTTCATGGGCTTCTGAAAACGTAAGCCTACTTGTCGGGTATCATGGAGAACTAAAGGTTAACCATTTCGGTTATGTAGGGATTATGTAAGGACTATACTACCCACAAAAGGTTAAAGGTTAATTACCTACTCTACTACAAGGTACGTAAGATGAGTATCTTTTCTCCATGCCCGGGTCGGCGACATACACGGACTTTAATCAGGGTGTGTTGAGCCCGGCAGTCCATTAAAATCCCGCAAAACCCTTACTGAACCTGGTGAACCCTTCAAAGAGCCCAGAAACTCTCACCAGGGAACCTTTACTGTTACAGGAAGCCGGCTCTAGTTATATATTTAGGGTTTAGGGTTTTGGGGTTTAGGGTTTAGGGGTTTAGGGGTTTGGGGGCTTAGGGTGTGTATAGGCCTAAACCCTGAACCTAATATGGACCCAAAAAGGAGTCATTCTTTTTACAACCACCCATATATAGGCCTGCCTTCTCGGGGATCTCCCAGCTAGCGGCGGCCGCTCGCCGCCGAGGAAGGCGCGGAGCTAGCCAAGACAAGGCCTCAGGAGGCTTCAGAGGGGTTACGGATTTCTGAGGGTTTAGGGTTAAGGGGTTTAGGGTTTTACGTTTACAGATTAGGGTTTTACAGGGTTTAGGGGTTTTGGGCTTTAGGGTTTACGCAGGGTTTAGGGTTTAGGGTTTCGGGGTTTAAGGTTTAGGTTTTACAGATTAGGGTTATACAGGGTTTCGGGGTTTAAAGGGGTGTGGGTCTGCGGTTGGGGTTTAGGGAGGGGCCTGAACTAGTTGAATAAAAAGGCTTTCGGATATATCATGCCAAAGGAATAGCTCTGGTGATCTGTGCTAGCCCCTACGGCTGTATGCTGTTCTATGTTGGGCTTGAGCAACATAGGGTCCTAGTCTTGTCCGAAAATCAAGTACGGGCCTAAACAACATGGCCAAGGAGTTTTGAATACTCCCAGAGGGTCCATGTACATTACCATTCTGGAATTAGGTCCCAAAAAAACATCCCCATTATGGCTTTGGGGACCTAATTCCATCATCTTGGCTGACTTCTGAACCCCTCCTAAAAGTTAAGCTTTTAGCCTCCTTCTTATAATTCATATAGAAACCCGAAAAGTTAAAGTCTAAAGAGCCAACCAGAAGAATGCCAAGTAATAGTAGTGTATATGGACCCTCTTAGACTGTGACCGGCTGCACTCTCCCGTGGGTGCCCCTGAGCAGATCACCCGGCCAACGCCCGGCAGGTCCAGGACATAATGAAAGCCAGGAACCTGGCAATACGGTTGTGCGGGCTTATAGTCTATATGGCTTAAAAGCATTTGTTCGGAACGTTTTTCCATCTGACCTACTATACGTCCGAGACTTAGGACGTAGGGCAAGGTTTAGGGTGCATGGTTTGGGGATATAGGGCTTAGGAACCCAGGAGTGGAAGCGCGACAGTCACGGCTCTCGAGCTTGGGACAGGCTGTATGTGCAGCAACAAAGTTAAAGCTATCCCAATTAGGAATCTTGCATATAGAGACATCCTAACAAAGAACATTAGGCATCTCGGTCTTATGGGGCGAATTCCGGGTGCCGGGTACTGGCAGAACATTTTCCACTGCGGCACTGCATCACAAGCTGTGAGGAACCTATCGCTGCCTCGTGAAAAGCACCGAAACCTAAAACCCGAAACCCTCAATCGATAACCCTGCCCGGACCCTTCACAGGCCCCACCAACTCCACCAACACTTCCTTCGAGTTTCCCAACCATTCCCCAAACCCTTTCGG
Organism: Symbiodinium sp. CCMP2592; assembly: GCA_905221615.1. Classification (NCBI taxonomy): domain Eukaryota; class Dinophyceae; order Suessiales; family Symbiodiniaceae; genus Symbiodinium; species Symbiodinium sp. CCMP2592. The sequence goes on along the minus strand of CAJNDT010005235.1, from coordinate 24,428 downwards.
ATTAATGTATGTGCATTTCCCCGATGAGGGCAGGGTTTGGAGGTATATTGCACACAAAATGCTGCAAGGAGCACTGTAAGAGGACACTATTCCACTATTTTAAGTGCGTATCCCTGATGCCCAAGCACTGCTCCCACCTTGGATCCCCTGTCCCCTTCCGACGCACCTTCAAAGCCCAGCCCAAGAATCGCACCAGAGCATCCTTAGGAAGCTGCGGGGGAGGTGTTGGAATTACTCGAAGGATCAGCGGACTTGCAGTAGTGCTAAGTAGAGTAACTACAAATGTGATACCTTACCTGTAGGCTCATACCCTACAACAGAGCCTAACCATAAAACTAGGTATCCAAGAAAAGGGGCGGAGTATGAGCCTCTAGGTATGACCCGAATTCAGGTAATATAGGGGCCTTAACAATTAGAGTCGGGTTTTGGGAGCCATTGTACTATAACACCATAATTATAGTAAGGAGCTCCTAAATAGTATAGTTGATTATTAGGGCCCCCAATCTTAGGGTATGGGTATGAGCCTCTAGGTATGACTCGAATTCAGATACGCTTACCACCACTTACTAAGGTCGCTGATCCTGCAGGCCCTAGACCTTAATACCCTAACCGTGGGAACAGCTTTAAGGTTATGGGGTCCTGCTGAGTTCTGCTTGATTTTGGTAGGGGTGTGAAAAATGAATAGGAGGATCAGGGAACTTGGCAACTAAAGTGATAAGCTAAAAGCACGTTCGGGTTAAATTTGTTATCAGACCTTGGAACTATGATTATGACATGCTACCTCATGTACAACCCCAGTGACTAAGTCCCATGATCCTTTAATTATACCCTACAGCCCTCGCCACTAACGTCTGGGGATTCCGAAAATAGGGAACCTAATATAGCACCCTCTTAAGTAGGATCCTTATTATAAGGTACCCCTAACTTTCGGAAACTCCTAAACCCTAAGCCTTAAACCAAAACCCTGAAACCCTAAGGCCCTAAGGCCCTAATCCCCTTAACCCCCAAAATGAGCTACCCCCCTAATTTGCTAGGCCTAAGAGTAACCTAGGAATAAAAAGGGTGCCCTTTTTGGTTTGAAGGGGTTTATAAGGGAACCTAAACCTTAAAAAAGGGAATAAGGGCCTACTGTGGGTCCTAGTTTGCGAAAACTCCCATCTGGACATCTGAGTGCCAGTCCGCATGATCAGAGATCGGCCGGTGCTCAATGAGTCGATCGGCATGCCTTTTTGGAGGTATGTTTGAGGGTTCCCGAGATTCTTCCAGGGGCTCTTACAGGGTTCAGGGTTTAGGGTCTGGTTGGGGTTTACCTGGCCACCCTGTAGGCCTCAAATTGGGAGCTATCATGCTTGTGGTACATTGGCTAGATTTTGGAGGCAGCGAACTTGACTCGCCTGATTTACGATGACAACCCCAATGCACGCACGCGCGCGCGAGCTCAACATGTTCTGGCAGCAAAGAAGACCGATGAGGCAGATATTTCTAGGCTCCTTTTGTGGTTCTACTTGCGAGCAGGCTGCTTCAAGGGATTACTTCGAACTTAGTGTGAGTGACCCGGCAAAGCGTGCGTCATCAGGCTACGTTGCCCGGAACCAGTACTCTGCAAGCTCAAGCCAGCCCGATCTGGAATCACTAGGGCCCCTTAAAAACACATAAGCAAAAATGAGGTTAGGGATATCCCGTATCCTATATAAACCCTCTTATAATGAAGCCCATATCCCTTTTAACACGCTTATGCATATGTGCTTTTTGGGTCCCTAAACTACTGTTGCTCAAGACAGGAAGCACAGCCAGCAACGGCAGAATGGGCGTCACATACTCCGCATGCCTGCCAAAGAGCTGGCTGAAGCAGTGAGCATGGCAGGCACATGATGAAGCATTCCTCAACCCTCAACTCTAAACGGTTTAGGGTTCGGGAGTTAGGGTCTAAGAGCAACTGTCAAGAAACGTTCAGCCCGCCGCATCAAGCCAAGAAGCACGTGTCTATCCATCCGACTCTGCAAGCAAACATAGCTGCACGGTCTGTATCTTTTATGTGCTGTACGGGAAGGCTCAAGCATTCTCCTTTCCCTTTACTAGAACAATAATCGAAATTCATAGTTCCAATATTCTCTTGGATTTTGTATGAACAAGAACGAAAAATATTTCTTAGGGAGACTATAATCTCGAGACAGGCCAAACCCAGCCAGTCAATATAAGATCTCTCATGACTTGTGAGGCCCTTCTCTACGGAAGAGACTTTGTGAAACACGAAATGCAAAGACGGCTTGAACATCGAATGCCCCGAAACACTATAAGCCCTGAAACGACGTATAAACCTTAAACCTGAAACCCTAAGAAAAGAGAGCCTGCATCCACTAAACCTTCAAGGCGGCAAAGGAGCCGGCCTTCGTACAGCAGGCAAATGTGGACCAAGCTTGTCCTTGGGCGAAACCTACTTGTCGAGTACCCTGGGAAACTAAAGGTTACTTTTGGGAGAATATTGGGATTATATAGGGCATTACAGTTTCGCAACAGGATAAAGGTCATCTACTCTACTACTAAAACAATGCCTGAAGACAGACAGCTCTCGGTTTAGGATCAAACAAGTTTGTGATTAGGGGTTCACGGCAAGGGTTACTATACGGGCCACTATATGAGATGCTATGCGCCCTAAACCCTAAACCGACAGTTACCACCTATTGCATTGGGGCTTCGAGCTCAGAGTTTAGACCCTCAGCTTACATGGCTGCTTGGCCGGGATCTTCCCGAGGAGAACGACTTAATGGGGGAGCTACGCTTTGAAGCTTCTAGAAGCCCCAACCCTACAGTCCCCCAAAACCCTAAACCGGTACACTATAGAGGTTCCAGACGTGGTTTATAAAGGGGTGTAACATAGCGGCCTTAATATTGAGAGTAGGGTTTGGGGTATCGTATACTGTAACTATAATGAGGAACCCCCAGAATAGTATTGGTCATTATCTAAGCCCGTGTAATGAGTAGAGCCGGGACCGGACAGTTGCCAGCTGACATTCAGGCACGGCGCCAATCTGGCGGCGAGTTGCGGCAGCAACGGCTCGAGCTTTTGCCACAGACTTCCTTGGTGTAATATGGGCAAAGGAGAAATGGTTATACGTAAAAAGACGCATGCAAAAGCTGACCTTGCACATGCCCACTTGGCTGGTAGCACTATGCTTGCAGATCGTGAGCACGTGTTTCGTGCTTGTGTAGTCTTGTTATGTCACAACAAGCGTGCGGGAATACTTGTGTTTTGGAATCAACCAGCATGTGCAAGATAAATGTGCCTGAACACATTAGTAATTGTGTTGCTGGCCGTAGCAAAGTAGGGCTGAAGCTTTGACAGGATGAACATCGACCTGGCGTCGCTCCCTGGCGAAGAAGAGGATGTCATCTAAATGCTCGACAATCTCATTGAGGCGTGGCACCACAACGTCCTTATCGGGTCAAACATGCCAGCATCTCAAAGCAACTCCAAACTCAGTAGTTTCCTGGCTATGATTGAGATTTCGCGTGTTGGGAAGCTGGGCATCGGTACAGAAGCATACCTTAGGTGGCAAATGCCGGGGGCTTAGTGGGTTCTTAGGTGAACTCGAATAGCGGCGAATAGCGGCGAATAGCGGCGACCTAAGACCTAAGCTACACATAGGAAGCTGCATCCTCTTTTCCCAAAGGTCCAATGCTTTAGGCCCTCATCCGCGGACCCTGGACGTTCGTAGGGGTTTTCGGGTTTAGGGTTTATATAGGGCTTAAGGTAGGGTGTAGGGTTTGGGGCTTAGGTATGATGGCTTGCTGCAGGCACGCTCTCACAGAAAGCAATGTAACAGTGCTTTTCCATCCCCGATAGCACAGGCACACGTTACAGATCGCCAAGGTCTTCTGAGAACAAAGCACGCGCCCTCTCAGCAGCATCGTCTTTGAGCTCTGAGGTGGCTTTGCGCTTGAGGCCCGGTTTCTCCGTCTGTACAGCCTCTTCCAATTTCAAGTTCTTTGGATCATACTTTCTGACCTCATTGGCAGCTGGGCCCGAAACAAGCTTCACCTTCACATGCCATGTCAACTCGCCGACAACCTCCCCTCTCTGGTTGTCGTACTTGTCTTTGCTTTTGGAAGCGGATGTACGGACAAAGCTTCCGATAGGGAAACCGTGGTAACTCGCTGTTGCCTGCGGACCCTGCTCCGCCGGCTTTTGCGAGTCACCCTCCTTGCTGGTCGATGTTTCCATGGGCTTGGGGCTGTCCACCTGCTCAGGCTTCAACTTTGTCGTGCCAGGGAACGTTCCAGATGGTAAGCCGGACCTAAAGTCCTGCACTTGACGCAGAAGTACGGCAGCCTTTGCATCCATGGCAGCACAGTATCTGCAGCCCTGACATTTGGGCCTGGGGCCACTGCAGACACATCCAGCTGGCAAGCTCTGCCAACGCCACTATTTGCCACTATCTGGAAGCAAAGCCTATTTACAAGACCCGGCCAAGCCCCGGTGATTATCAACTTAACATACCAACTAAAATCGCCCATAACATGTCATCCTTCCTCCTATGCACCCGGAAGGAGCGACTGGATCCCGGGGTACCTGAAACCAAACTTTCACACGCCCAAATCCTAAACCTGCAAGATCCCAAAGCACTACTCATTAGCTCCCTTAAATTCTTCGAACACAAATCAGAATCCAAAACCCCCAAGCCCCCTTGCCAGCTTGCCACCACATGTTTTGCGATACGTCTTGCTTCGAAGCGGCTTCAAGTCTCTAAGTGTCGATTTACCTATACAGTACAAGGTTTGGAGTTTTGCTTTGTTTGAAAACCTGTTTCCCGTCCTGCCGGTGTAGTGTTTGGGGTTTAGGGTCTATATACTTGTGCCGTAGATGGTCGGCAAAAGCTCAGAGGAATAGTTGGGACGGGGACTTCAATATCGTTCCCTCCGCTCCAGATCCAAAGCCATGAGTTGTGGACAAACCTTCGAAGACTGTACATGGGAGTTTCCGAAAATTAGGGGTACCTTTTTGGGGGTTCTTATAGTAAGGATCCTACTATTTATAGGGCACTTTATTAGGGTCCCCTATTGTCGGAAACTCCCATATGGGAACAAGCTTATTGGACAAACTGGGCCAAGGTGCTTGCGGTTTCTATGCTGTACCGAAAAAGGACCAAACTGTTCAAGCCTCCACCTAACAGTTTTCACGATCATGCACCTGGGTACAGGCATGTCAAACTTAGTCGTGACACTTAGGCTGTAAGGCTTCTGCAACACCCGAGTATACAGCCTGAATATTCACCAATGTTTCACTATTCCTGAGGACTCCTTCTCATAGCTACGCTATATCACAACACACCAAACCTTATTCCACTTATTGAGGCCCCCTACTACACCTTTACAATTTACACCCTATGAGCTCTACCGATACCCGAAACCCTGAGGCCTCAAACCCCAGAGTCGTAGAAATCCAACAGCCTCAAAAACTCTCAACAATCACAGAGACTCCAAGATCCCTGAATGAAGGAGTATAGCTTTAAATTATATTCGGGATCCTATTAGATTTTAAGCTATATTCCTTAAGGGATATTGGAGTCTCTGGGCTTCAACAGTCACACAGAGTGTCTGCGTGCTTCAAGCAGAACTCCAGGTGCGGCTCGATGTCATCAAACCTTCAAACGAATTTGGGGCTACCCACATATTACTTTTTGGGATACCCTTATAGAAATCTATATATGAACCCCGAGCAGGAACTACATTTGGAGCCTCTAGGTATGTACCGGTTTGGGATTTTAGGGTGTGAAGCTTAAAGGTTCCAGGGCGGTCCAAGTGCTAGGATTTAGGAATATCGGATTGAGGGCTTCAGAGCTTAGGAATGCCAGACTTCGGGTTGCAAATTGCAAAAGTTAGGGTTCGAGTTTTCGGATTTCGAATTTTGACGCTTCAAAGGTTTAGGACTTCAGGCTTTTAGGGCTTCAGCGTCGTCGCTCAGAAGGAGGGCTTCACGGTTTAGCGTTTTAGGGTTTAGGGTTTGGGGTTGTCGGAAGCACAGTTACTTGTGCAATGGAAAAAGCTTGACTGTGACTGCGGTTTTCCGCATGTGACTGCGGGACAGTAACCCCTATGCCTAGAACCTGGTGGCAGCACGTTGGCTTTGCATTTTCGTGATGGCATACTACAGTACGAAAGACAAATCAGCAAGAAAAAACGACCTTCTGTACATTCCTTAAAGCTCTTCAGTAGGGTTATTTATCTCTCAACAAGTCTAGGCACTGCAGCTGAATTTGTAATTTTCATGGGTTGAACGAGTGAACTAGCTCAGGCAAGCAGGCCAGTTGTCCGCTGTCGAGTAGAAGCAGGCTGCAGCTAGCAAATCAAACAGTACAGCTGGGCTCCATTGTAGGTCCTGTTTTAAGCTTTGGTTTCACGAATCACATATTTAGGGTCCATAAGGTACCCCAAAATGAAACTACAATGGAGACTATACATAGCACCCCCATCATAAAGCTTCGCAGGGCTGGGCTCAAATCCTAAAACCCCCATCCTCAAACCATGAACCCAACTCCTAAACCCCCAGACCCTAAATTCTCAACCACCAAACCTGCACTCAAGATCAGGCCTTTCGATGAGAACCTCAAGATGTGGCTCGACCATGGGCAGGTAGCCATCCAGCACCTAAGAGCGGTTCGAGCTGCGAGATACTCGAAGAGGCCGAAGTACTTTTGCAGTGGATTGCTGAGGCATGGCTATTCCTAATTTTAGGGACAATGACCCAAAATGTGGGGTAGATTCCCCAGTAGTCCCTTAATAATAGGATACGTATCCTTTTCCCATAAGGAGACACGAAAATTGGTAAACGGTAAAGCTGGGGCTAGGTAAGCGGACTTCTAACAGTGTGGCCTCAGCTGACGGGAAGTTATAAACTCCAAAAACCCCAGACTAAGGGATATACCATAAACCATAATCCCCAGAATGAGGCAGAACTCTTACACAAGAAATGTACCCTAGATTGGGAAAAATCCTTAGGGAACAGACCTTGAATCAGAATTCTCACTTAAGTGGTTTTGGAGACTCTGTGGAATTTCGGGGTAGGAGGTTGAGGTGCCCTTGATGCCGGAGCTCTTAGCATCAAAGCATGCGTATCGTTCGTTTAGTTGCTTTTTTTGTTAAGGTTGAAGTGCACTCCCCTTCCAGAAATCCGAAGCGCTGGCCCTTAGTTGCGTTTAGGCTTTAGGGTTTAGGGCTTTTGCGCCGTTGTTGGGTTCAGTGTTCTTGGCTTTCCTCAGGCCCTTCCCTAACCCATCATAAAGTTGGCCGGTGGGGGAACAGTGGTCAAAGAAGGAATTACTTTGGAGAGTGGCGGGAGTCTCTAGATCTCTGAATGCAGGCTGCCAGCAAAGCGTCCTGGCCTTTTTGCAGGCCATCTCTGGTGGCGGGGAGGACAGTGCAATCAGTTCCCTATTCAAAGCACACAAAGATCGACGGCACTACCTGCACTGAGCGAGCGAGTGCCTCACGAAACCGTACCTGATCATGCACCCATATAACACGAGCTCTGGGACTACGGCAAAGATTTTAGCACCTATCATGGTAGAAGTGGGGGCGCAGAAACCACCCAAACACAAGAAAAGGCAAGCAACTTTGTGGTCATTCATATATATATATACCCTAAACCCCTAAAGTTTATGCATAACATGTTTGCACATATATACAGATACAAGTGCTTGACTCGCTCTCTTTCGCTTGGAGTGTGCCAGGTGCAAGGTGACAAAGTTGAGAAGAAGCTGGGCCCTGGGTAGATAACATATCCACCACATACCCTAAGGCTCCATGTGCCCATATAGAGTAGATACTTAGGCGAAAAAGTGCCCATATAGGGGACCCCTTTAAGGCTTAAGTATCTACTTGGGATATAATCGAAATACCTTTAACCCCAAACCCCAAACCCTACCTGTGACCAGAAAGACAGAGAGGTAGGTACAGGTATGTAAAACTTAAACTCCAAACCCTCAACCCTATGTAAATACGTTAAACACGCAACCCAGAACATGGCACACTCCAAAACTTACCTTTGGTTAGTAGAGAATGGAAGACTGGTAGTAATAGTAGATATAATTGTACCCCATTCCTCCATTCCCTACTGACCAAAGGTAAGAACATGATTCCACGCACGATGTAGCGCGCCTGCAGGTGATGGCCCTTAAACCCCGCAGCCCAAAGCATTTGGCCCTTGAAGGGTTTAGGGTTTAGGAGTTCGGGGTTTACGGTTGCGGGTTCAGAACATGTACCCTGAAACATTTTAAGTTAAACTACCAAGATTCATATGCAAAGTTTAGAAATACAAGGACTCCATGTCATGCCCCTGGCACTAGCGGTAGGGGGGGATGACTAGGGCCTACAGTTCCGGTTTTACGTTGTAGGGTTAGGGATAATTTGAAACGCGAGCTGGCACAGGGGCACAGCGGTCGAGAGGTTACTGTGTGGCTGTCCAAACATTTGACCCAATGTACTTGTCGGGTATCATGGGGAACTAAAGGTTAACCTGTTTGGTTATATAGGGAGTATATGGGGGCTACACTACCCAGAAAAGGTTAAACGTTACCGACTCTACTGCTGGGCTCAACTAACCTCTCAGCACTCAGGTGAGCGTCTTTTGCGTTCAAGGACGCCACAGGGTTTGGGGCCATCTGCAGATTCGTCGCCACTGACCCGTGGATGCTAGATCACCGCCTTGCCCAAAGGGTCCACAGTACCGGTATAGTAGAATGTAGGGGGTTTCTATATTAGGAAATACTATTATGATTTGGGGAAGTATTCCCCATAACAGTACATAGGACCCTTTGGGTCTAGCATCGTACACCGCCTTGTATCTTCAGCCCACTGCCCATCCGTCAATCATGCGGTTATTCGGCGTGGCGATAGCAGAGGCAAGAAGCTCACGGATTCTCCGAAGAGTTCAATACAGGGGCCGAGTAGACAATCGACCCTGCCTTTCGTGTCTCTCTAAAGGGAACTCCAGAAAGTTGGAATATGGTTTCAGGGTAGGATACCCTATACTTACCATAAAGGGTTTAGGATAGTCATATTCCAACTTTCTGGCTTTTACTATAAACCCTAGTGTAGCACAACGTTGCTTCAATCTGGGAGCTTCCGAAAATAGGGGACCCTAATATAGTACCCTGAATGGTGGGATCCTTATTATAAGTACCCCAAAATAAGGTGCCCCTAATGTTCGGAAACTCCAAACCCTAAGCCCTTTATAGAACCCTTATAGATCCCTTTAAGGAACCCTTATGGATTCCTTCAAAGGTGCCCCTAATTTTCGGAAACCTCCATGTTACTGTAAGACTAAATGTGGAGCAGTCACAAGTCTTTCGCTTCCAGTGATCGTTCAATCCTGTACTCCGCTGTTGTTTCAGAGAAAGCTCCACCCTAGGTTCACAACCCTTCTCCGGCAGGTGAACATCACCGAAGGCATTCTGGATCGTCAAGCGAAAGTCTCGGAGCGACGAGGCCCGGGATGGCAGTGCTTGTGTAGACCCCTTAGAGTTTGTTACTGGTAGCGGAGCTTGTGTGCTCCAGTAGTGCTCTGCGCTATGTCAAGCAATGTGACGGGCCCTCCTCCGGGGTTTGGGCCAGATGATGCGGGCTCTCCTGAGCCACCTGTGGCGATGCCGCCTTCTCCAAGCTTCGGGGGCGGCGACAGAGTTGAGTCTGTTGGTGGTGCCAAGCCTGGCAGTGCTAGTGATGATCCTGGCCGTGAGTTTTTTGACAAGGATGCGAGCGGTGCCGGAAAAGGGCATCAAGCGAGCGGGTCCACTCGAGTGGAAAGATGGGGATCGTGCCCCGCCGCCGGGGAATGGCGGTCAGGCGCGAGCAGGAGATGATGGTGGAGGTCGCCAGTCCCACGCCGGAGACAACGACCGATCCCTGGCAGCGGCGCCGCTGGAACGACGGTGGCAGATCCACCTGGAGTGCGACTACGTGGAGCCATCACCGGGGAAGCCACGATCGAGGAGAGTGGAGGCGAGATTGGGACGCTGATCAACGAGGTGACGGCTACTGGGCCGACGGACGTGATGGAGGACCTCGCGGACGCGATCAGGGAGGCCAGCGAGGCGATCCCTGGGCGGATGGTCGAGACCGCGGACCGCGTGGCCCAGATTCGGGAGTGCTTGGAGGCGCTCCGTGGGCGGATGGTCGAGACCTTGGTCTTCGGTTACATGATCAGGGAGACCTTTGCCGCTGGAGTGATGGTCGTCATCTTCGATTACCCGATCAGGGAGACCTATGCCGCTGGAACGACAGCCGAGATCGTGGCCCGTGGGCTCCTGAGCAGATCAACCTGTCGTGCAGGTGGAACGACGGACACGGTGGGGTGTCCGACTACGGCGGCCGATCCGACAGCTGGCCCCATGACAATGGTGGGTCACAAAGTGGATGGCGAGGTTGGGACGATGATCAAGGCCGCGGCTCCCGTCCCACCGAGAAGGTGAACGTCCCAACGTTCACGGCGGAGGAATCTGAGGACCTCGGCAACTCTGCGCGATCCTACTTGAGGCAGATTGAGGTGTGGAAAAGAATTACGAGGCTTCCAATCAACCAGATGGGCTTGGTGCTCTACCAACACCTTAGTGGGAAAGCCTGGATGTCAGACGTTCAGGGAGTACAACACGGAGTACGACAGACTTCACGGCCGCCTCAGGGAGGTCGGGTGCTCGCTTCCTGAAGAGTGCTCGGCATGGCTTTATTTGGACCGCCTTCAGTTGGATGAGCCCCAAGAACTTAACCTCCTGGCCAGTGTTGGAAACCGGTATAGTCTACACCACTTACAGCATGCTGCAGTTCTACATGATCGTGGTCAGAGAAAGCCCTGGGAAGCTAATGCTAAGCCAAGGCGCACCAACTACACCCACATGACGGACCACGACCTCGAGAGCGACGAGGAGGACTTGCTGAACGGCGAGGAGGGCATCCCAGAGGATGTGGCGGAGGCCTACGTGACTTACCAGTCCGCCAAAGACCGGTACCGCGCCCAGCAGCGCGGAAGGGGAACGACCGGCGACAAAGGTGGAAGCCCTGATGGCCAGCCAGCGGGAGGACCAGAACGGCGACCCGGGGAGAAGCGCAACTCGGAGCACGAGTCGAGGATCAAGGCCATGAAGGCAAAGAGCTTTTGCAGTGGATGTGGCCGCAAAGGCCACTGGCACAAGGATGATGCGTGCCCTTTGAACAAGGGCGAGAGCGCTGCGAAGGGCGAGACCGGGGCGAGCGTGGCCATGACGACGGTGCTCCCGGCGGACGTCTTTGCCTTAAAGCACGTTCCGAACATGTTGCTCGGGGTGGCGGACACGGCGTGTGCCCGAACGGTGGCGGGAACCCAGTGGCTCCAGTCCTACACGAACCTGCTGGAGGAGTTCGGGCGGAAGCCGGTGCTACAGAAAGAGTGCGAGGCCCACCGGTTCGGGACGGGAAAGGTCCATTATAGCTCTTTCTATGTGATCGTGGCCTTCAGACTTGGGGGTTTCAACATCCAGGTGCGCACCTCCATCATCGCCGGCGACATCCCGTTGCTCCTTAGCAAAACTGTGTTGGGCAAGCTTGGGATGGTTTATGATGTCCAGAACGGGAAGGCCGACTTCAAGGCGATTAACTTGATGAACTACGAGCTCACGAACACCTCGTCTGGACACCCGGCAATACCGATCGCTCCTGTCGATGTCCACTCTGGCGGAACGCCAAACCTACAGGTTGAAGACCTTCGACTTCAGCAGGCTGAGCAATACACGACCGTCTACGCAGTAGCACACCATGGACCCCAAGCCCCGAAGTACTCCGGAATCTTCTACGACAAGAAACTCGACCCGAGCACCCGAGACATGTTGAGTCAGGACCGTTTGCAGCGCGACGTGTTTGTCACATGGTGGGAGAAGTCGAAGTTTGATCGTGATTTTTGGTTAGAGACCCCTTACATGTGGGTGAGAGTGCACATTGTTCCTCGGAGGGCGGTGTTTAATCCTTCTACCTGGCGTACGGGTTCAACAGTCCAGAGGGATATGCTGGTCTCTTCCATTGGAGATGTTCGCATCACAGAGTGCGTCTGTTGCAAGACTGGTGGCTGGATAGAGTCGACTGTAGACCGATGGTTGCCAGGACAAATCGATCAGGTGTCTTTTCCGTCGCTTTGGGTCGGAAGAACAGTGTTCTACAAAGCACTAGCCCCTGGGCCTTCCCTTCGCGCACCCCTTCACGGGAATGGACTCCGAGGCATGCTCCGCCAAGGTGCCGGTGAGCCGCATGACCAAGGCGCAGTTGCTCCAGGAGGCGCTCAGAGTGGGAGCCACCGTTCATCACACGTGGACGGTGGTGGAACTGAGGGCTACGATCCGCGACCACATCGACACCTTCCACGAGAAGACTTCAGGACAGAAGATGAAAGGCCTCAGCTCGATGAACCTACCGGACTTGAAGGAGAAGGCCCGCGAGATGGGGGTGATGGTCCCGGACAAGATCACCAAAGGGAACCTACTTCGTCTCATCAGGAGCACGTTGAGCACCGAGGGCGACATGATCATGACGATCGGACGGTGGAAGGGCAGTCTCTATCGGGAGATACCAGACTCCTACGGCAGCTGGGCGGCGGGAGGTGGCTCGTTCCCAGAACAGCTCACCCGAGCTGGCGATGTTCGCCCGATGGTGGCAAGCCCAGCAGCTCAACAAGTCGGCGACGGCCGAGATCCTGGACGAGGACAGCGAGACGGAGCCCAAGGCGAGCACCCACAAGACCTCAACGCCATCGAGGGGATCGTGGGACGAGGTGAGCATCGTGAACGACAAGACGCCGGACAAGGGCCATCCGGTCCATCGTGGGAAGGGGAACACAAAGGCAACGCCGAAGCGCCTCAACTGGGAGACGGAGGAGAAGGTCGAGAAGATCATGGAGGCGGAGCCGAGCCCCGAGGCGTTAGCGGAGATTCAGGCCCTGGAAACCAGGCTCGCGGTGCTCAAGGACAAAGCAAGAAGCTCAAGGCAGTGAAATTCGATGTGGGGCCACCCGGCCCCACGTGTGGCATCGGCTGCCATCGGCAGCGAAAGTGGGATGTTGGGTGCTGCGGTGAAGTATGTGACGAAGACCGTATATCTGAGGTGCGGGGCTACTACAATCAAGCCGTGAACTTCAGCACCACCCACGAGCCAATGAGGAATGACGGCGATGCCCCCGGCCTCTCCTTTGCGAAGGCCCACGACAACATGCACAACGATCATCGGGATGGAGTTCGAAATCCTTGTCCACTACGTTTCGGTGATGAGTCTTTTTCATGGGACGATCACTCGCTCGAGGCCTGCCACAGACTCCTTGGAGCGGCGTTCACGCCCAGCAACTCGGCTTCGTTGAGGCCGATTCAACGGAGAGAAGGGGGTGAAGAAGGCGAGCTCTACCTCACCGTCGGAATGTACACCCATGGCGGCGTGCACGGGATCACTCGCGCAACCAAGGACAACGACGCCGTCGTCCGCTACCTCAACCACTTCGGGAGAAAGTATCTCGGCGAGCAGGCTACGTGGTCGTCCATATCCATCACAAAGAATCTTACCTTTTCGGTTTACTGTGGGAAAAAAGCTGAAACTTTTTTATGTGTTTTGGTATAATATATATGCTATATACAATACTATGGTTCGATGGGATGAAAGGGTGAAAGCACCATGGTTGGCAACCAGCGCCACCGCCAATGAGGCCGACCTGGGCGCAAGAAAAAAAAAGAAAAACAGCAGCACAGCCACTAAAGGGTTTACGGATCAGGTTACAGATGAAGCTTTGCTGAGCAATGGTCGCCGATTAAGGTTTGAGATAAACTATAGGGTTCGAGATTAGGTTCTGAGATTTCGGTTCGAGATTAACGTTCGAGATTTGCGTTTGAGAGTGAGGGTTTAGGGCTTAGTGTTTGAAATAGGGTTTTTGAGATTAGGGCTTGAGGTTGAGGGTTTGAAACTATGGCTTGAGTTTAGGGTTTGAGATTAATTGCACTTGGAGCTTGGGTTTTGAAATCAATGTTTCATTGGGGTTTGGGCTTAGGGTTTGGCATTGGGCTTTCAAAGTAGATTGAACTTAAAGGTCGAGATTAAGTCAACATTTGTGAAGGCATTGTGGAAATTGCGGAGCTTCTGCCTGCAGTGACTGAATGCATGCACCGCCCTGGTCTTGTTTTCGCCGTATCCACTGCACTCGCTTCAGCCGCTGCCGCCGGCCCTTCCGCCGCTGCTGCTGCCGCTGCTGCTGCCGCTGATGCTGCCGCCGACCGCCTGCCTGAGCTTCATATGAAATATGACACCGGAAAGTGCCAAGAATTCTGATTGCCATAAAATGCTTCTCAGCAACTGGCTGCTGGTCGTCAACAGATCGAAGCACTTCGGCTTGCGCTTCAAGTCGACGACATCATCGCACAGACCTGAAGGATCCAATCCACGGCACGGCCGAAGAAGTTTTTGATAGGCAGGAAATGGCAGGAAGGACACAATGCTCAGATGCGGCAAAGCAACTTCCCTGGAACAAGTAGCCAATGCCGGAGCCGGGGTACACGGCATGCTTAATCCAGATGCGGTGTTCAAACTGCTCATGTGGAGGCAGCAAACCGCCCCTCGGCGTCGGCCGAGGCAGCTCCGTATCCTCGTCCCACCACGATGCCACCACTCTGCGCTTCGAAGAACTGCTCTGTTTCCAGTGCTTGCCCGTCTGAATTTTCCTGTCGCTCTTGAGGTTGTGACCACGAGTATTTCTCACATCACCTTAATTAGTCCGGAAAGAGAAAGGAGGCAGCAGCCAGCATCCACAATGCTTTGGCTTGAGGTTTTGAAATGCAACCACGGCACAGCCATTGCACAGGGCAGGCGGCTTGCGCCTACTCCCAGCCCCGCAGCCGGGACACTTGTACGGAGAGCTCGGCATCGCACGGGAAGAAACCTGTCGATCCCAGGCAATGACGGTTTTGACAGTGAGGCTGATGATTTGCTGCTTCGGAGCTCTGTGTTTGTCCGCAGCTGAAAATCTGAAAAGACTCGCAGAGACCTTGGTCGAGAGAGATCGTCCCTTGTGCCCGCAATGCTGGGCATGCGAACACATGTGAATCTGAAAAGTCACGGCTTGCCATGAAATTACAAGTCTGATTCTGAAGAGTCACAGCTTGCCCATCACAGCTCAATTCAGCACATGTGTTAATTCGAATTCGCATGCAGCCTGGTGACGGCAGCTTCTCGGCACCCTTGAGACTGGCACCCTTGTTCACGACCGAACACCTGCACATGTTCGAAATCGCAGGACCCCCCTCGGGTCCACTGGACCCAAAGCAACACGTCACATTCTGAGGATTCCTCAGTAAAACAGACTGCTGAATAGGTACCTATGGAACAAGGAACATGAATAACTTTCTCGAAGTGTCTTCTTGCGGCTAGCATCTTCAGAACTATTCTCAGTGCCGGCAGCCCCTCTAGCATACATTGCACCACTCAGTGGGCTGTAAGCACTTCATCGATGAGCCTATCAGATTTGCCGGAAGCTTCAGATGCAGCTAAGTCATCATCGAGTCTATGCATTTTCTTAAGTCACTCTTTCTTGTCACAAAGCGAATGGAGGCCTGGAACCAATGGATTCAACCGTGATGATGAAAGCACAGGACTGTGAATGCTATGTTAAAAACTTATTCTGAACTATGATTCATGTCATAGTTACCTTGCTTTTCGAAACTGATGCATAATTTGTCGTTGCATATCGAATTGTGGTTGTCCTGGTCATGTCGAATTGTGATTGTCCGCTTCATTTCGTTGACGTAAAAAAAAATGTTGACGGCATTTGCGCAATTGAATTGGCCTCGCCGAATGCTGTCCAACCGTCTGGTCGTCATCCGACGGGAGGCTGGGCAACCACAGTTTGGAAGGGTGGAGGGTTTTAGCCTCATATGAAATTGTGATTGTCTTAGGGTTTGCGGGCCCGCTGTCGGAGACCCCTGCCCAAATGTGGTTGTCCGTTGCCTGTTGTCTGTGTCTTTTGCTCATCTCTAAATGTGATTGTCCTACACGGCTCCTGGCGGCTGTGCTTGTGCCCAAACTCTATTTGGAATTGTGGTTGTCTGCGGCCCGCTGTCGGAAGCAATGCCTGGGTCAGGGGGCAACAAGAATGCCGAAAGAGCAGGCCAGCAATGCTTTTCCCAACGGATTCGGGTTTACAGATCAAGGTTTACGGATGCCCAGCCGACGATGGTGCGGAATCTCCAAAGAAAGCTGCACAAATGGATCCAGCTACCCAACATTGCCGCTACAAAACTGCAAGCCTAACTGGCAGACAACCTTTTCTGCATAGGCCCGTGCTCTTGCAGCTGTCATACATCTGGAGTCGACCACTTGGCTGCCCGTGTTTCAAAGGCAGCTGTCGCACACACGGAACCGCACAAAACTGCAGCTGCATCTGCCCGTCCTTCATAAGCAGCTGTCACGCATACGGGGTCCATCTCACGCAGCTCACTTGGCCGCATCTGCACGTGCTGTCCGGCAGCTGTCACACATGCACGTCTCGCAGAAAGTTGGTTTCCGCACCTCAAGGCGGCAGACGCAAGAAGATAGATGCCAGGAGAAGGGCCTTGAATACATGCCGGAATGTGCCGGGCCTTCTTGGCCCCTGGATGCTCAACTCGGAATCTTTTCGCTGCCAGTTTCGAGAGAAGGGATCCTGTAGCCATCGCTTCGGGAAGCTCTGCCAGGGAGCTGCGGTCGGAGGCGACAAGAAAGCCGGACTGCTGCAGGGCGTCCGACATAGCAGGGCTCATCTTTTTCCCACCGACCCATTCGCCCACCACGCAGAAGGATGGCGCTTGCACGAATGCCCACGGGAATCGGCCGTCGATCTGCGCCACCTGCAACAAGACACGTGCTAGAGACGGAACCCGAAGGAAGACGGAAGCCGACCTTGCCGAGGCTCGGCATGTGATTGTCCGCCTCAGCATCCACCCCGTTGATGTAGGACCAGATCATGCCAGCACCTGCAACAAAGGTTGAAATAGATTGGAATGTGCCCCGCGAGCTTCCCCAGCCTTCTGGCACTCGACCGTCGCCCTTCCACGCGGACATGACCAAGGTCGGACGGAGACGGCCGGCGCCGGCAGCAGTCATGCCTGATGCTCCCCCCTTAGGGTCGTAGATAATCTTCACCCGGTTGAAAGCGACGGCATCCTTTGTCTCGCTACGAAGAACATGGCAGAGTCCCTTCAGAACCCTGGGGCAAGAGGTGTTCTTTGGGTTCAGTATGTACTCATCTTTCTTCTCCTTCTTCTGCTTCTTCTGCTTCTTCTTTTTGTCTGTAGCATCTGCCGGCTGATTCTTGTCCTGCTTTTCCCGCTTCTTCTTCTGGACTCCGAAGAACCTGGCAAACCATGAATTCTCTGCCTGTTTGGGGTCAGCTAATCTGGGGGCCCGGGCATGCTCCGCCCCTTTTTCTTGGAACCCAAGGACCTGGGCAAAACGACATTGCAACTCCTCAGCCAGAGAACCTTCCGAGCCCTCCACACATCCACGGGCTCGACCAGCGAGCAGAGGTCCTCTACGAAATCCTGCCACCCGCACGTCGCTCAGAATTGCGCTTCAGGCACGGTCGCCAGCCTTTGTCTTGGACAGAATCGCATCCAGGCGGATCTGAGTAATGTCTGAGACTCGGCGGCTACCTCACGTAGAGATGTGTAATGGATAAGTAGCAGTAAGTAGCAACAACATTGCAGCGATTCCCTCCTGCTTATAAGGCCCTCACGTCTGTTCGAAGCGTCTCCCAGCTGTACAGCTGCCAGGGCCGCGGCAGCTTTCGAACTCATGAGGTTCAGTGCCCTCCGCAAGCAAAGACCCGTATCACAAAAACTTGAGCGGCTGACAAACAACAGGGTGACCAACCATGCCACTCAATGTGTGATTTGCAGCTGCTTTCCCCAGCTTTTAAGTTGTCACCGCGGACAGCAAAGATCGCTGCTTCCTAACTCCGTCCACAGTGGCCCAAAACGGCAGTCACTTGGCTTCGACAGGAAAGATGAAGAACTGATTTCTACGACAGCATGCCTGTGGCCACATGGACTAGCAGGAACATTAAAATTTAGCTCTCGTTGGAGTCGTTAGAATCGGACCCATCCTCGTCGTCATCGCTGGGCGGGAACGCCTTTTCGGCACTTGCCTTCTTAGGCTCGCTCTCAGCCTTGGGCTTTGTGTTCGAGCCGCCCTCTCCGGTGGTTTCGCTTTTGGCAGGCGCCACCGGATTTGATGGCACGGGATTCGAGGGAGCCGGGTTGGAAAAAGCAGTGTCCTTCGCCAACTCCTCCACGACGGAGTTCATGAGCAACTGCATGTGACATGTGTTGCGTAAGATTGCGATGCAGCTCACCTTGTCTTTGACGGCAGCCACCACTGCTGCTGTCTCTGGTGTCCACAGGACGATGGAGTGCAAGCGGAAGGTATGAAACAACTCCCGATAGAGGATCTGGTGTCTGCCGTTGACGTGCAACGGCACCAACTCCTGCATCGCACAACAAGAAGAGCTCTGGCCAAGTAAAAACAGCAGTGCTGCAAGGAGAATGCTCAATACAATTTTCAGTCCTCCTCGCCCACATCATCCGGTACCATGGTGGCGGCACCCGAGATCGGGACGACCTCCTTCTTCTCATTCATGGTCAGCATGATCTGGCTTTTGATTTTCTTTTCGACCATCGGCAGCTGTGCGGGGTCTGGCAAAGGAATCGGAAGCCAGGGGCAGGTGCTGTCTGTGCCTTCGCCGATGAAGCGGTGTTCCCGTGCAATCAGCGGAGGCGCTGCGAAGACCAAGGTTTCCTTGCCCACGATGGTGTTCAGGGAGAAGGCCCGCTTTCGCTTTTTCGCCGGTGCCCTAAATAGAGAGAGAGAGTGAGAGAGAGCGAGAGAGTTTTAGAGAGAGACTTTGAGAGAGTTTGAGAGAGCGAGCGGCACGAAGGATTCTGGCAAGCTACGTGTCCTGGCCACCGGGCCCACACTTGGCTCGCCGCTCAAGGTCCTCCTGGGAGCTGGGCATGAGCAGCAAGGAATTCAGCGTCGCATTGGGCACGTTGAGCTTGTTCATCTGCTTTCGAATCTCACCGTTCGCTTGGCTTGACCCCACGTCGAAGACCAGCAGGGCATCCTGGGCGCTAAAGGCAAGAAATGACGGCAGTCAATATGAATGAGTCCCTGAGACACGTGGGCATGGAACCCTCACGACGCCTTGTCCTCCTTGGCCTGTGAGCCGAAGATCTTCACCACATTGGCCCTTGCAATCCAGCCCACACAGTCGGAATCTGAACATTGCACAAAAACAAAACCCCCCCGTTGCAGCAGAGTCTCAAGACGGATTTGCCGAATGGTGGAGTCCGAGAGTAGATGTTGTGACTCCGCGAAAAAACTTCCGAGGGTTCAAGGATGAGACCACTGTCGAACATCCACCCCCGCACTTTGCCAGCAGATGTCACGCCGTCGGGCGGCAAAAGGCTGGAGGCACAGTCAGCTAAGGCCGTCTGGACACTGCTCAGGTTGGTGATGTCCGCCACCACGAACTTGCAGTACCGCAGCACCTCGACCTTAGCCTTCTGGAGGTCGGAGGCCGGCTTGGGTTTTGGAGGAGGGGCGGCAGGCTCTGCGGCGGGCCCAGACACATCCTTGTCGTCCCAGTCAGCTGACATCTCTTTCAAAATCTCCTCAGCATCAGGCAGGGCAGCAACCGGAGGGAGCGGCGTCAGATGCACGGCATTGTGCCTCGGCTCCAAACAGATTGTGGCCATCAAGAAACACAGAGATTACCATCAATCCTAGAGTTTAGTCCACGTCCAGCGGCTCCTCGATTGTTTTTTTCACCAAGTTCTGGACCCGCGAGTCCGAAAAGCGGTTCACAGCAGTGTCGTGAGAAGCCACCACGGCATACATGGTTGGCAAACAGTCCAAGTCCAAGAACTGCTTCAGCAAAAGCAGGACGGCTGCCTGTTCGGCGGTTTTGCCTAAGAAGGCTTCTTGGTGGATGTCGGCGAAGCCGCCACCCGAAAGCTTGAGGCTTTCCGGATTCACGTAGGTGGAAAGGAGGTCTCTCCACTCCGAAGATTTTTCCCTCTCCGTCGTCGACTCTATGATTGCCTGCAAGCGGTCTTGAGCAAGAGAAATTAAACGAGACGGAGGTTGCTGACCCAGCCCGCCTGCATGCATTGGCGGGTGCAAACCAAAGCCTGAAACGTGTCCAGCAGGTTGTCGCGGCTCATCTCGTTGACGGCAACTCGGAAAGTTTGTGCAGGGTTGTCGCCCTTCATCCCGATATACAGCTGTCCTGAGGACAAAGTTTCAGCGACAATCTTTTAAAGCATGTGGGTGGGGCCAGAATCAGTGTGATGGTGACAGATGCTGAGCTACCGACGAATCACCCAGCCGAACTCGTCGGGACTGCTCGCAATCCCCAGAACCCGAGTTACCTGGGCGTTGCAGGGAAAGGAACCGAGGAGAAGAAAAATCAACTGGTATTTCATAATGGCTTCTTCTTGTAACATGTCCCATGAAAGTATAATCAGATGTTGCTCCAAAACCTAGTAACTACCGACCACCGGCTCGCCCACGTCGGGCTGTTGTTGCAGAACTGCATACTCTTCAGGAACTCCCAGCAGTTGGCCTCCTGGCATCGCTTTCTGAGCCTGAGCAATTTTGCCACCTTGTCTTCGGAGCTGACCTGACACAAAGAGAAACGTCTAGCAAGTCTGTGTGACAGCAGGTGCTTGGCAGCCTCGCTGTCGCCCGAGCCGAACTTCAGCCGCTGGTTCTTTACCTGCTCCTGGCGCCCAAGTGAACGAGGTGGAGGGGGGGGCGAGGAGAGGTGCGTGATCAATGAAACCAGCCCACCTGAAAGGCCAGGAAGAGCCCCTCCGCGTTCGTTGGTTTTCCGAGGCCAGCATGTAGTTGCTGAAGCCTTTGTAGCTCACCCATGATGGCGTATGAAGGACTGGCAAGACAACATAAGTCTGGCGACATGTACAAGCGATCACTCAGACGGCAAGCAAATTGATTCCCTTCCTGGCAGACTGCAGGCTCAAAGATCAAAACCCGCGGCAGCCAGCAGTGACACTTGCCTGGAAAGATGCGGCTTGCACCGTTTCTCCTCTCTTGTGAGATTCCCCAGAAAGCATCCGCACTGTCAGGAGAGCAGCGCACGAAGAGCAAAGGCAGGGCCTCGGTCGCGGAGTGTGGACCGGCAAAGAATGTTGGGGCATATGATTCATGTGACACCCAAGACACTCGCGCTCGCTTCGCGAACACGTCCTTCTTGGGGTCATCGGTTTCCAGCAGGTGGGCCCATTCGATGACGAAGGCCGCCAAGTGCGGCAAGTGGCTCGTTGGAGTGAGCTCTCCCCTCAGGGAAAATCCGAATCTAAGCAACTAAGACTTAAGACAAGCGGCTTGCATCATTCTCACCGGCCTCTTGGTCTCCGCCTGGCAGAGAACCATGGTGCACGGCAAAGGGTCAATGTGGTCCTTTCTGAGATGGAAATCTCGTGCATCGCACATATCGCCCCACGACAGAACGCAGCCCGGGCCGGCTCGTTCCCAGTTCAGGTCACCGAGCACTCCACACCCTCGCGTCTGCTGCCTTAAGTAAGGTAAGCAGCAGCAAGATCGGGACAACCGAAGCCAAGAAACTTTAAGCCGAGATACTCTTGGTCGTCCTTGACCATGGATCCATCCCAGTTAGGACCCAAGGGCATCAGGCCCTCGGCAGGCAACGGGTCGGAGCCTGCTTCCGGCCAGGCATTCGCAGCACGGATGACACCGATGCTTTCCCGGATCGCTGTCCACAAATGTTGGTCGTCCTGAAGCTGCTCCGTGTCGTCGGCCTTGGTCTTGGCCAGCTTCTTCGCTGGCTTGCCACCACCAGAGGTACGTGGTTTGCCCATATTGATCCAAAGTGCCCTTTAAAGGCACTGACCCTCAAAACGTGGCGAAGCAAAAAATGCTGCGAGTCACAGAGCAAGTGTTAATGAGACGGAGCTGCGAAAGATTGGAGCCTCAACAGAAAGGCTGAGCAGGCTTGCTTTCACTCTTGCACCCCGACATCCTTCCCCAGCCAGCTGAGACACTTGGTCAGGACACGAAAGAAGTCTTTGATGGACACTAATGTTCCGGCCACGCCCTTCTTGACGAGCTTTTTCCGAGTGGCCTCCTGCACCTGAGGCACGACGAGGAAGGCACGCTTCCGGTTCCTTGGCTGGTTTGATTGCCAAAAGACTTTTTTCCATAGCTCGGCGTAGGACACAGGAGTTCATCCACATACCCCCCGCTCCGACAGCGGCGCAGGGCACGCTCGTCCGGCAACGGGGTCTCCAGACATACCCCCTACCAAGACGAAGAAACGACAAAGCAGGGATGTGACCAGGACCATTTTTGGACCATTGCTTCCCATCTTGACCCTGACATTCCACGTCAATCCATCCTGAACCAACAGGACTCCCAGCTCCCAAATTCTGAGAGAGCCCCTTGTCGCTGGAAGGGGTCCCCCAATGAGCCCCATCCTAGGACGACAGTGCAGGGCACGCTCGTCGGGCCAGGGGGTCCCCCAGCAGACTCCTTTGACAGACACCAAATGGCCGACACAACGGCGACAACACTTTTTCTGAACTTCTTGCCGCCAGAACACAGAAGCGTTCTCTTCTCTCTCATCATCCACCGCACGTTGGGGGCTAGGATGCTCTCGGTCAAGGCATTCTGCAGATGAACCACGATGCCCTTCAGCTTCTCGTGAACCTTGTCCGACATATAGAACTGGATGTTCTGTTCATAGGCCGGGAGCAGCCGCAAGATGGGGGCCGGCGGCTCGTGCGGCCGTTTCGCCGCATGGTTAACCCACTGTTCCGTCCCCACGAACCCGCCCAAGACGCGGATTGCGAGGCTGATGCATCCCTCCTTCATGTCGTCATCCTCTGGCACTGACGGATGGATGGTCCGGAGGAAACTATCACTATCACAGCAGATGTAGACGAAGTGATTTGGGCCGACCTTGGCAAGCAGCTTCTCCTCGGAGATATAGTTCAGGAAGTCAGAGCCACCATAAACAGAGCCACAGACCCCAAGGCGAAGCAATTGCTTTTTGACACGGGTCTTCGCCTCCTTGCAGCCACCAAGAACGACGAAAGCACAAAAGCCAGGAGGCAGGGTAACATGCTGCTCCTGCAAATGCCTTTGCTCCAGCCGGCCCAACTTCTCCTTGTTCTCAAGATGTTCCTTCTCGTGCTGCTTGAGCTTCTGGGCCGTCCCACAGAGGGGCCCAGACGTGAAGTCCCGCCAAAGGTCTGCCTGCAGCTTCTTCACAGCTTCCCGGAGGTCGACCTGAGTTTGGGTCTGCCTCGTCTTTGCACTGCATTTCGCAATAGCATCCAGGGCTTCCAAATTCAAAGTCTCCTCTCCTGTCTGGGATCCGGCAGCCTCAAGCTCAGCCTGCCGCCGCCTCTCAAAGGCATTCAATCCAGTTTTCCGCTTGCTGGAAACAAACTGCCTACTTGGCAATCGAGTCTTCTTCGTGTTGGCACCACTGCCCCCATGAATCTCTTTGTACTTTGTAATGATCTTGTAATACAGGGGACGGGGCTGCCTGCTCAAGGGCCAGCGTGAGGCGAGAGCAGCGGGCAACATTGGCGACGGCAGAGGTTTGGGCAGGCTCTGCACCTTCTTTTGTGCTTCCCCGATCGTACTCGTGCACGAACCGGCTTGCCATCGTCAGCCACTCGGTGGCGAGGGCAAGAAGTCGAATGCTGGAGGGCGACAACACCTAGGAGACAGTCTGAGAGCGGCGGCAACCAGCTGGCAAGGACGGCACTGTTTAGTTGTGTCCGAGGGGCTGCGAGCAAAGTCTCAGCCCACTTGCTTTTCTCATTATTCAGGGCTGCAAGCTGTGTCAAGAAGAGGACCACCGCCGGCAAAGATAGAATCAGTTTCTTCAGTGCAACAGTTATCGTGTCGAATCTCTGGGCTGCAAAGTGACAAGAAAAATCTTGCCCCAATACTTCGGCCACTCCCTCCAACTGGCTTCGCACTGCCTCCGAATACTTGGAACATAGTTTGTGAGAGTGTGCCAAAGCCCTCCAAAAGCTCCCTGGGTCGTGCTTGCTTTTCGTGGAGTAACGAAGAACAAAGAGCTCGATGAGCTGATTCAATCGACTGTCGGATTTGATGCTCTTTTCGAGCGACCTCTGAGCGCTGTGCATGCAGCACCTCGTTGTCGTACACAAGCAAGGCATGATTCCTCTGGCCTCGCGGGAAAACCACGGAGCAGGTACACCGAGTAAGTTAAAGCAACCGAGACCCCTGCGGCCGCAAACCGCCCGGCCAGTCCCTCTGCCCTTTCGCCGTCCACCGTGTAGACCTGTGGCACATTGGGCGGGCGTCTGATAGCATCTGAAGCGGGG